>ML299482.1:0-34949 GCA_005239495.1 Nicotiana undulata | reverse complement strand
CCCCCCCCCCCCCCATTTTCTTTTCCTCCTGGCCGTGTGTGGGACACACTTCAGAAAAACCATAAGGGAGGTCTCATATTTCTCGTTCCATAGAGAATCTCCGCATTGCGGATTGCCCGAACCATCCTAAGATAGGGCTGGCTCTGACGAGTGCCATCTCTTTTGATCTGGATCAAATACATATTTAAGCTATTCTCAGAAAGCGCAGCCTCCCTAGTAGGGTGGTTAAATATGAGGCCGCGGATTTCTGACCTCCAAGCCAGAACCATATGGGGGGAAACCCATCCCGCACCAATGCTGCTTCTATCTTTTTTTACAGCAGCATTTGTTTCTCCAAAATACCCAAAAAGGGCGGGAGGTGCCTGGCCTTGTTGCTACCAATGAAATAGAGCGACAATCATTGTTGAAGCTCTATCCTCCTTTGGATATCAGGAATGAGAGGTTGTGCTAATTCCGAAATGAGGACCTCGCATGGAATGGGCGCAACCTCGGTCTCGGGAAGGAGCGGTTCTGGTTCTCTCGAAGGAGAGAAATCAAGAGCGCCAGACGAGGAACCCCTTCCCCCGTTGCACGCGGCTACGAAGCAGTCAAGATACTCACTTGTTGAATAAAAACTTGTCATAATCAAAAGGAAGAGAGCGGCCCCCAACCCCAAAAGGTTCCTTTGGAAAAGCTCTTTCTCCCTCCTAATTATGGTAGTCGTGGTTGATTCGAGGATCTTACGCGGCGGAGCGAACTCTTCTATCGTCTTGCATTTTCTCTGGCGGCCCCCCCCCCGGTCCATCGTACTGGAGCGATTCGAGAAGAACGATTAGGCTCATATTCTATCCTTTCTACAATGCCTATAGATGAAGTGCTTCGTTTCAGATCAATTCTTCGCTGCAATCGCTTCGATCCACCCCATCGGTGAATAACCGTAATACACCCTGAGGAATTCCTACCAGCAGACTTCCCTGTACTCATAGTGAATTGTCTAAGTGCTCTCTTTTGTCTCATTGTTTGTCTCGTAATCAATCGATTCCGCCCCTAAAGCTAGCTCCTACTCCTACTCCTCATCCTTCTCCTTTAGGATACGATCCTCCTTGGTCCTTTTTACATAACACTCTGGGCCGCCCAAGAGTACTGGCTATCTTTCTCTTTATACGCAATATCTTGAAAGGCAAAGCAAAACAGTGCACGGACAGGAAAGGACGACGTACTATGATACTTTCTGTTTTATTAATCTCCGCGAGCTTAATTCTTCTTTGATATCCATATTTTTTTCCCTATATTGTTCAAACAAACATAAGAAATAGCGGGTTCCTGATATAGGGAAATCCACAGTTACATTCAAAATTTAAGTACATCTTAATCTCTTTTTTCCTTTATTCATTCATTACAATGAGAAATTTCCACAGGATTTATTGTTCTAAAAGTGTAAGTCAGATTTTTGACAAAATACCTTTCTGGGTTGCTTTTGCTTTTCCAGCATTCGCCCCTTCAGTAGCCTTTTGCATTGGTCCTGCTCCTGCGCTTCCTGACCTCAACGAGATTCCAGGCCTTTCGCCTGCTGAAATAACGCAATTGCATCGGGAGACTCAAGAAAATGTCTCCCAGTGTGACAGGCTCTTGCAAGAAATCTANTGGGTTGCTTTTGCTTTTCCAGCATTCGCCCCTTCAGTAGCCTTTTGCGCGGGTCCTGCTCCTGCGCTTCCTGACCTCAACGAGATTCCAGTAGGCCTTTCGCCTGCTGAAATAGCGCAATTGCATCGGGAGACTGAAGAGAATGCCGCCCAGTGTGACAGGCTCTTGCAAGAAATCTGTGTGCAGGCAAGAGAAGTTGCCCGTGAGCAGGGAGGAGTGCGGGACGAACTCATGCTGGAAAAACTCGTCGACGCCGTCAAGTATCTTATAGACGTGGACGATTTTCCCGAGGAGAAACGAATCCTCGCTCTCATTGAGGTCAGGGGGGAAATCACTAAAAGAGCCCTCGACCATTTGGTTTTATATCGATCAAGAAATGAAAAGGTGGGGCGGTCGTGGTCTATGCTGAATTCTTTTTCTTAGATAGAATGAATGGAAAAGGGGTGCTTGTGTTGTGGTTTTCGTAGTTGCAAGAATTATTTTTTCGAGAAAAGGTCCTGTCAAGTCTGTCCGCTAATGCCTTATCTTCCTATTTATAAGCCACATCTTACTTCGACGTTTTCAATTTCCCATAGAGGAACTGCTTCCTGCGTCTACGGCCGTTGCAGCTAAACTAACGGAGGAAGGAGGAGGGGAGGGGGGGGGACATCAAATGGATTTTTGTTAACACAGAACTGGAAGAGGTTCGATTCCTCTTTGATGTTGTTAAGCCAAGAGCGCAAAGCGCATGCGCGAAATGAGAGCTAGAGGAATGGAAAGACAAGAGAATGCCCGGGTACTCCATCTACCAAAAGAAATGATTGAAATGGAGCGAAGAATGGAAAGGCAGGTTGCGAAGGCGCTGACTCAAAGGCTGATAGGATTGAACTCAAATGGAAAAGGAAATATGCTAAGCAAGAGGATTTACCGTCGATCGTGAAAGACGAAGGGACTCACCAAGAGCATTGCCCATCAGGGGCTGCGGGGACAGGAGCTAGAAGAACTAAACCAAAAGAAAATGGCCGTAGAAGGCTACCTTTCATAATAAGAAAAGGCACCTTATTAGCACGATAGGGGGATGCTTAGACAAGAAAAAAGCATTCAACAAAACTTCAAAAATTCTTTCTTAAGAAGGAAGGGAAAGATAAGAAGCTTGGAGAGCTAATGGAAAGAAATAGAAATAACAGATCTGCGATAGAAGTCGAATACAATTAAGTAACTAGGGGCAAGATACAGACTTTAGAGCGTCAAGTCATACACAAATCGGAGTGACTTCACTACCTGAAGAAAGAAAGCTACTTCAGCAGGGTCGAAGAAGACGTGTAAGACACCGTGGGGCCGGGGCTTCTTTATTGTAAGGCGTCTAGAAGCCCAATTTTTGTCATGTCTTATGGGCGCACAAATGCTCACAAAGGAAAAGGCTCTCCATGGGCAGTGTCTGTTCAGCTCAAAGCGAACAGGCTGGCAGTCTTGAAGCGACGGAGAATTCTTTAACTGTTCGGTGTCGGAATATTTTCCTACTTCTAACTGTTCTCCTAACCGGGCAAGGTAATCGGATAATTGGGAATTCATCTTTAGAGCTAAGTCCCAAGGAGACAGGTTGAAATGTACGGGCGTAGGTTAGCGTCTCGTCCTACAAATGATAGCCTTTGAAGGTCGCCCACGGGATGCGATGTACGGTAGTAGTTTATGTTAGCTGCTTATCCGGTGCCTTCTTTACGACTTTCGACCAAGCCATTATTGAAGAAACTCTTGTTTAGTCAGGACGTCGTTACCGTCCCTTGTGGTGCTTTTTCAACCCCTTGCTTTGACTTGGTAAATTTCATCTGGATTCGCTCCAATTCCAAGAGATACCGCATTATCTGCATCACCAGTTCTAGGCGTATACTATGTTCTAGAGCCTTTAGTTTAGTTGCAGAGCTAGAAGCTACTATATATAGATAGTGCCTGATTTCTACATCTTGCCTGCGAATCGAAGCTCTTATCTCTATAGCTCATGAATAAATCACCCGTCGGAAAGGAATAGCCGGAATAGAATGAAGGAATGATTCAATCTTCCATTATTTCAGAGCCGACGCCTCCCTTTCTGCCTTTCTATCTATACTTCCCATCCCAGTAAATTATGGAACAAGCAACGGCTTTCGCGCGAAAAAGTTTTTTTGCTGGGTCTCGCTTGCACATTTCTGGGTTTGACCTTTCGTCCCTTAGTCTCACTATGTTCAACTAAGCCACTTCGTCCCTAGACTCGGATTTTCACGCCTTTCAAAACCTCAAAGGCGCAATCCAGTTAAGGGTGGAACTGCGTTTTGTCGCTGCCAAGCTTCCGGTAGTGAGAGCACGACCACTTATAACCGACTTACTTGATAATGCCTCCACCCTTTCTGACCACTACCAACTGAGTGACGAATTGGATAACCCATCCAGTCCTCTATCGCATCGAATTGACAAGTTCATTCTGTTGTGTAAAACCAGTGAAGGTGGTGGTGCTCAAACACCAAGTGGGGCTGGGGAGCGAAATTGCTAGTTTTCTTTATATTCTTATTGAAGAAAAGCGAATTTATGAGGTTTCAATAGTGTGGTAGCTAGACCCTTGGTAGAGTGGCGAAGTTGTGAACGAATGGGTTAGGCGAAAAGGGGAGGCGGGGATCACCTCTAACAAGCGTATGCTTTCGAGTCTAGATTTTTACTCTCGACTTTCGCCATGTAAGGAAAAATATTGTGGTTCGATTCCAAACCATGCTTCTTTTATCCCATCAATCAATGCCTGCTGCACAGAAAGAAGAAAGAGGCTCGAGGTTCTAGTATAGATAGGGAGTGAAAGTTCATAACATTACTTGGGATGGGAAAGAGTGGTTGATGCTAAAAAAGACGGGGTTTCATCAAGCTTTCCCTTTTTCGATCGACCTCACCGACAGATGATCGAAGACCTTAACTAGTAAAATATAAATAAAGATCTTTAAGTCAATTAAATAAACTAGTCAATTTCTGGTCACTAAAAAGTGAACTTCCTTCCTTCGACAGTCGGAAAGTCTCTTAGGCGATCTGAGGATACCAGCTTCGCGGGACCGCAGTCCAACTCAAGGCTAAGCTTTACGGTCCTGCCGCTTTCTCGATCAACTAACCGAACTCTTGAAGACAAGGAAAGGGACTGATTCACAAAGGAGTCCGGCACCGACCCGGATAGATGATGCCCTATCGCACTCCCTTCGATCCGCTATCAATCCGCTTGATCAAACAAACGAAAACAGTCAAGTGATGCTTCTCTTTTATTGTAATCTTTTAGCAGGGAGCTTGGGATGGGCCCAAGTAAAGGCCAGCTAGTGTCCTATAGCGCGCTCCCTTTCTTTCGGTATCTTTCGCTTAGAACCTAATCCGCGAAATGGATACAAAAAAGGTGGCAAGTTTTTTCTCAATCGAGAGTCATTTCCCTTAGTGACTGATGAATAGAATCAACCAAATGTTTACTTAAGTTGTATTTTGTTGCTCTCTTTTGTTCCAACGAATGTCTTATCTTGCTTCTCTTGTGCCCTCTCTTTCTATCGCAGCCCCTTTCTTCTTTTTAACTCGAATTGTGGTACACGGCCTCCTTTTACTGAAAAGACCTCTATTGGATTGGGAAGTAGCGCGGGAAAGTATGAAATGCTCATTTTCTAGTTAAGTAGATGCTTTGTAAAGTGTATTCCTTCCTTGCCAGTACAGAAAGTCTGTATCTATAAGGAAGTCTTGGAGCTCCCAAGTACATGATTGTTTAGGTGTGTGCTAAAAGCGCTTCCTTTAATGCCAGCCTATATCTGAACCCCCTTTCCATATCTTGGAGAAGGTATGCAAGCAAGTCATCTGTGCTAATAAGTTCCTGCCTTTTTTTATAGGTAAGACATGGGGCAATAAGCCCGCTTTCACAAATTCCCGTCTTTCTCGATCGAAAGCTAAGCGTGCCAAACCATCTAAGCAAAGTCATATTTGTCAAAGAAGAGAGCCAAGACAAGCTCAAGTCATCTGGGATAAGAGAAGGTCCTATCCTAATAAGCCGGAGTAGGATCGGTCGAATAAGCAGTAATCATCTTTGCGTAGATGAAGAATGGGCTACTTACTCACATATTGAAGACTTTAATACCAAGAAAGATCCTTTTGAAACATAATATTTTACTACCTCAATAAATTCCCAAGAGCATTCAATAAATCTTCTCTTCCTCTATTTACCCCAGCTTCGGTTCGGTCGGTCATGGGGATTCCCTCTGCCAAGAATTGAGAGAAGATATTTCGCTTTTACTCAGTACACAGATTCGGATTAGTCAAAATAGAACTAGACAGATCAAGGTGCGGAAGGCAAGCAACAAATCCAATCCTTTTAAAAGAGAACTTGAATCCCCTCTTTCTGCCCTACTTCATGCCAATCACTCTCCTTCCTTCCCCAAGAGCCAACCATGGCATGGCATTCGATGCATCAACAATTTCATTGCCTTCCTCTAGAGCATCGGATTCAATAGCAAGGGTTATTAAACTAAGACCGGATTCTGTAGCAGAGGAGAGCATGAAAGAGACAACAACGGTTATTCTAATTGAATGTCAACCCGCCAATTCTGATTCACTTTACCCAATAAAGGGCTATGCGAAATAGGGATTGTTTCTTCCACTGCGCTACCTTCATAAGCCCTTACTCCTTTTCCTTTTGCACATGCCTTGTCGAAGGAGAAGATGTGGCATTAGTTCAAAAATACTTTCTTAAAGTGGCGAATCGGCTTCTCCCTAACAGGGCATTCTATGCATCTTCAGCTAGCTTTCCCCTGCCGCCTACTATCTAGCTGCAATCCTTCCCTTAACCCTAATCATGCTTAAGACATGGAATTGGATGCCTCTTACCCCAAAAGTTAATAAATAGAAGAGTGAGGAAGGATTTTTTGGCAAAGCAAGACTGATTAGCTCGCCTAAGGGTCGTAGCGGAAGAATTCCTCATCTGCGAGCTATTGGGGATCTATTCTCAGGAAGGAATGAAAGGACTGACTTTCCTTACCTAATAACATCTTAATCTACGATCTACGAATAAGAAATAGGAGCATCTAGCCGAGTAGCAGTCAGTAGGCGGAGAAGAAGTCAAAGGCGAATATCTCTTTGCCCCCCTCTTCGGTCAATGCTTTGGCCTTCGTCTCTTTTGCCCTTTTAATTAGTTTTTTGCATGTGTAGGGGCACTTTTTTAACCTAATCGATAGTTTTTAGGATGAATCACACGTGGGAGAGAAATGAAATCTCTAAGCAGACTTAAATCCCTTACTTTGCCATTCTTTCCAGAATAGGATTTTGCTTAATATCATTTGGATGGACTCAGATCCTTTCATGTAGGAGAGTCTTTGATGGGCTTTGAATTTGGATAGATCCAGTGGGCCTTCTTGCATGGACTTGGGCTTGCTTACTGGCTTCGCTGAGGATGGGATTCCCTACCCGATGAGTCTGGCTAGGCTATTAGGCACCTTTGGTCTAGGCTTTCTCAGGCCTATCCAGAAGTCTGAAGTTCCGTCTACAGAAGGTCTAATTCTGAGCCGAAGCTCTATTTATTGCCCTATTCCCTTTCCTGACCAAAGTCACTAAGGAGGGGCCGGGGCGGACTGCAATTCGTCTGAGCTTAATCTTCTTTTTTGAGACGATTGGAGGCTGGGGAAAGGGAACTCTTGAAGAAGGGCCTGCCGTACGTAGGGGTGAAGAAAGCTCCTTCTCTTATAGGAGAGGTGCTATTGAATGAAAAAGAAAGTCTTCAATAAGTGAGAGAAGGAATCATAAAAGAAATAGCTTTCGACTAAAGACGCAGACGATGAGCAAAATTCTGCTTTAATAAAGTAGCTCGGGGGAACCTTAAGACAGAACATCGGGGCGAAGGATGAAGGTACGGCAATGCAGCCCAGTCTAGTCTGAGGAGGAGTGGGACNAAAGTAGCTCGGGGGAACCTTAAGACAGGACATCGGGGCGAAGGTATGAAGGTACGGCAATGCAGCCCAGTCTGGTCTGAGGAGGAGTGGGACTGTGAAAGCTGCAGCAAAGGGAAAGGACTTTCACCAGTTTCTTGAGTGAGAAGCGGATGTTGGTGAAAAAAGGAAGTTGAGTTCAAGTTTGGAGCACATGGCATAAGCCAAAGATCCCGGGATGACTCTAAAAGCTAACGAGATGATTCTGGTTAAACCGGGCATTCCTCAGAGCAAGGAAAGATCTTTCAAAAATAGAATCAAGAGAAAGCTCTAGAACCGATGTAAGTAAGATCCGCTACAACTAGAAGTCGATATGGTACCTTCCTCAGGGTACTCAACAACTAGAGTCATCTCCCTTTCTCCTTTTAGCTTTAGTCGGTCGAGTAGCTTATTCGAACGTTGTGAACTCATTCCTGCCTTTGCAATACCAGCGCATCTTGTGCCACAGAATCGGTTGTGCTCTGCCTCTTCCCCTCTATCAAAAGATTTCCTTGTGTGGAAGGTTGACTCTGAACTTCAGTCAATGGGTATCCCCTTATCTAAGGTTCTTTGTATGACACTCTAAACTCTCTTTCTTACGTGAGACAGAAAGTGTAACTACCGAAGCTCTTTCAACTTGTCCTGTCTTTTGATAAGTATTGTGGTTAAGTCAGTAAACAAGATGAGAGCCGGAAAATAGAAATAAGAATTGTCAAGTGATTCTTGAATGCTTCTACTTATGTAGATGGAGTCCAGTACGCTACTATATATACTTAAAATTCCCAAGACAATATTGGAAGTACCCATTTTATGTGATATGTAACTAGATCGTCAAACTCTTTCCTGCTATACCCAGCCGATTCTCAAGGACAAAAGGTATATAATTACATTTTAACAGACAGATGAAAGGTAGGTCCCTACTCCTTCTTCATGAGGAAGAAAGGCCTTGTTATCATCTAGATCGACGTAAGGTGCGTAGCGGTGTAGAGTCCAACTAAGACTTCCATGAAAGGTCTCATTCATCTTGATTGAGGAGTTTCTTACTGACCGCTAAACCTGCTCCTTCTGAGAATGGTTTTACCCCGCTCCTCAATCTTATTCTGTTTCCGATCCTGCTTCAGATTCTCTTTCAGTTGTGGAAACAAGCCCCTATTCTTGTTGGTTGAGTAGCCCAAGCTCCTTAAGTATTGTCCCCTCTCTTGTGAAAGAAAGAGGTTGATGCATGCAGCTACCCGAAGTAGAGCTTTCTTTGTCCCACCTTTCCTTACTGACTTTCCTAGTTTAGATAGCGTATTGAGAATCATGTCAAAATACACCAAGACCTGGGCCCAGGTTCTCTTTCTTCAAGAAAGGGTAGCTTTAAACAACCCGGTTCCAAACACACCAAACAAGCAAGCGACTCCCCTTCCTTAGCGTACCCGTCCATTAAGGCATTCTTCCTTCTTGCGTATGTGTTATAGCTCATAACTCTAAGCCCCAATTCCTTGGTGAAAAGAGTTGTCGCCTTTAAATCATCGAAAAAAGAAAAGAAGGAACCGCTCGAAAGGGACCACACAACAATGGCTCATAACTGAAAAACATAACAACAATGTCTTCTAGCTGCAAAAGAATGGCTCCCAACTGAAAATTTCTCTCGATCACTCTCTAACAGAAAGCCATTTTCCCTTTCGCAAAAAGTAAACTTGGACTTCTTTCCTAAGCGGAGATTTGGACTACATGGACCTAAGCAACCCGCCGATAGGGGCAGCCTTTCACTGTTGGAAACTTTGATTTAGATTGGTAAGATTCTATCTAATCTTTCCTAATATATAAATTGCACTCAATCAGCATAGTTTCCACTCATTCCTTCTCGGCCGCCTCTTTTCTAGTCACTTTTGATCAAATCTTTTTTGTGATTTTCTATTCTCTTATGAGAAATGGTTTGCTTCGTTTGAGCCGTCGTCACTTAATGCATGTAGGGGGCTGGGGCATTTCCCCCACGACCCCTTTTAAAGGAGAACCAGAAGAACAACAATGAACTCAAAGTTAATGAAGGAGATCCGCAACTTGAACAACGTACACGGGATCTTTCCTACCCCTTTCTATTTCGACTTCTTTGAAAGGTGAAAGAGTAAGAAGCTAGACCGACTTGCTCTTAAATTAAAAGCAGCAAGAGCAAGTAAGTAGGCTTTTCTCCGCAAGAACAATCTTGACTTTCTTTATACTTTATAATATAAGGCCCTTTAAACGATCGTAAATGGCCTGAAATGTAACGACCTATGAGAGAAGGGTTTTTAGAAAAGAAAGCGTACCAATCCGGCAAACAAAGTAAAAACAACGGCTCCTACATAAATACAATAGAATTGAAATGTTGTCACTAGAACGGACCACACAAATAACATCTTTCTAGCCGCCTAAAGGAAGTATTCAAAGATAAGATAACACTATGCGTACACAAGCTAACTTCAGGTATGCAGTTAGTTCTCAAGCGATTCCTTCGGATCTTAGGTGCGGCCTTAGGGAGATTATTTTGGCAGCTACTCTCTTATAGTTATGTGTCCTGGTTTCCGAGTTCTAGTTCAAGGCAGGGCAGGACGGGACTCACGGGGGTTGGGGGGAGCCTTCCCCTAAGGAAAACCTAATAAGACTCATTCTAATACTTGAGTTCAATCTCCTACTTCGAAGTAAGCCTATGGGTTGTTTTGAAGCTTAGTAGCTAAACCGTACTTGCGTGTTAAAGGGGCGGATTTGGGCTACTAAGTGGAACCAGACCATTCAACTTGCCATTTGCACTCTCCTAGGGTGCGATCGTAGGAAGCTCTATTAGCGAATGCAATTCCCCGCCCGATAAGACTGATCATGCCCTGCTGCTTGGCTTGGAATCAAACTAGCCTATCATGCCCTTTCTTCATTCCTATATGGACCCATATTCATATGTTCTTCCAATGTTTACTATATTACTGGGATTCCTATTTACTGAACCATATCAAAGAAGCAACTTTCTTTCTGGCTTTTATACCCAGGTATAAATGGATAGACAGTCTAAGAGAGTGAAAAGAAATAACACATACCTATCACTTTTGGAAGGTTTGGAACCCTCGATTCATCCGACTCAAGGAGAAAAAGAGAACAAGATGGGGGGCTTGCCTCCTCTTTCCCTTTTACCTATGCCATGATGCTCATGTGCAGCTCATCTCTAATTGGATTTCCTTATCTTTCTTCTTTCATCGAGCACCATTTCTTTTATATAGAAAGGTGTTCTCACTCTATTGGATCAAGTCATAACCTAAGCCTTCTACTAGTAGACTACTATGGAGAGACTAAGCTCTATTTCAGAGATTGGACTCTCTTAATGTGATTAGCTCCTACTAGTAAGAAGTTGTTCCCGAGCCAGGTTCCCTGGATCCACGTGTTCCTAGCCGGTCCTAAATGGATGAATGAAGAAGGGCGCCCGGGTAGACTTCAAGAGCTCTTGCTCTGCCTATCCTCCTACTTATTATTTTGGGGGTCATAGAAAGATACGAACCGCCTACTCTTTAAAGCCCTACCATTAGATTGAATAAAACGAAAGCTGTTTGTCCTCACTAATAAAAAACATCAATCCCTCCCCTTCTGTTACCTACTTTTACTCATTTCTTTGGTATACCTCAATACAAGACAAGCGCAGGAAAGGATAACAATAAAAACCGGGATATCTCCCTATCTAAGCAGCTTTCCCCTCTCCTCTACGGAAGTAATCTTTAAATCTATTTAAGTTCTTGTGTCTGTCGCTATCGCCCTATTCTATCTCAATTGCCTATCCTTTCTAGATGAGTGGGAGTCCCTTAGCAGTAGCTTCCAACACTTAAAATTGACCTCCTCAAGTGCCAGATATGAATGTTTTATGAATTTCATACGGGACTACTTACTTACCTAAAGTTCACTTTTGTCTTACCAAAAAAGTTGACTGAAGGAACTGACCTAAGCATAGCTCTCTCTCTCTCAAATACAAATTCCAAGAAAGGGATTCCTTGGATAAAGTGGAAAAATGCTAAAAAAATCCTTTCATTTCTCTTTGAAGGCCTTTGTCCTACTTATAGTATCAGTCCTCCAGCCTATACTTGTGTTTTTATTAACCAAGAACACATGCACTTTGTTGGCACTAAAAAAAAAAGGTTATTCAATCCAATAGTGCAACTAAAGGTGCGCAGCCTCTTCTGAACCGAAACAAGAAAGAGCTCATAACCACTGTTTGTGAACAGCTCTCCTCAACTTAAGGCGCACCTACTCTTACTAGAAGTCTAGTCTCTCTCAGGTCCAGTTTCGATCTCTAACTAACTAACTTACAACATAGGCCGGAAGAGAGATATTCAGAAAACCTGATTTTCTATCTTAAGAACTAGACTCAAAAAATAAAAGAAGACCGAACTAAAAGAGATCTCACTCGACGATTGAACTTGACTTTTATATCCAGATTGGAACTGGACTTAAACGTATTTGGATCCTGCTTAGGGCCGGCTTTCACTCCACTTTCACTTTCATATCAGGAACGTCGACTTGCACTTGCAATATAGAATTTGACTTTTCGGAATCCTTTCTCCTAGATTATATTCACATATACCACTCATAAGAATAAGACGTTCAACTCCCTAAAACACGTGTAATTGAGAGAGTCATCATATCAGTGCCTTGGGGAAATGCCTACCTTCAGGAGAGGACTACCGAATGAGTTTCAAACCTGTCCTCTTCGCTTCCCAAGATATTTAGGAAAAGGAGCCTTGTCGGCCACCTCTTGCTGACGACGGAACGCATCTTCAATTAACGGGTCCTCGCCTTGGCTTAGTTGGAAAGGTAGGTGTCCGGCATGTCCCTTGCTTGCGAACTTCATTAGTAGGGCGGAGGTGCCATTCCTCACGTTTACCGTTGTCCCCAGACTTCACTCTTTCAACACTTGTATACTTTCTAAAGATTCAGGCATGCCCCTGTCCCTGTCTCCAAGTGTGTGATCCACTGATTCACTGAGTGACTTTTTCTTACCGTTGCGCTTACGTCCCTATCTCTTAAAGCCCTATCAGACTTACCTTGGCGATTGAAGAAAGCCTTATATGGCTTCAAACAATAGAGAAAGTCCCTTTCTATCTTATTAGTCAAGTGCGCTAGCTGCAATCAAAAAACAGCGCTAACGAACAAGAAACGGATGCGCTAAGGCGCAGCTGCTGCGCCCTTGCTTCTTGCTTTAGAGCTGGAGCTTGCTGGGTAGTGAAGTGGTCCGTGAAGGTTAAATAAGACTTGTGTTAAGAAAACAGAGTAGTCAAGCCATAGAGGGAAAAAAGCAAGAAGTTGTTTTCGTTCGATCAACGGAATCAATCGTACTTTCACTGCTGTGGACCGGCTTTCATAAAGCCCCTTTGGGCAGCAGCAACTATTGGGATCCAATTTCGAGATCAATTCGACAATGAAACTCTTTAAGCAATGATCTTATCTATGTCATTTCTCTTGACGCGATACAAAAGACGACTTTCGAGAGACACTTAGCCCCTTGACCTCTTCTCTCAAAAAAGACGTTGTGCGGGCAAGTCGATCAAAGTCAGAGCGGGGAGGGAATGTTTATTTACAGTTGTTTTAGTACGACTTTTCATTTCCTGTTCGGTATTTCAATAAGTAGTCAGCTGCGGGCGTAGTCAGAATTAACATTGATTGAAGCAGATGTTGGAGAGAAGGCACCAGTCAGATCTGCAAGCACCAGGTAGTATGCAGCTGCAGTTTTCAATCATACAATGTGTACTCTTAGTCTGACTTTTAGCGGTAGTCATCTATCCTCGTTCTCCTCTTTGAATTGCCATATTGAGTAAGGGTCGGTGTTTGCAAAAATGTCAAGTCGACGGGGTCAGGTTCCAGTAGTGACAATAGCAAAGGGGGGCTGGACACTAGTTGTGCGAGTGGAATGACCCAACTGGACCTAGTCAGACCGAACCGTTTTGCGGTTCTAGAGGACCCTGAATAAGAAGAGGCAAAGATGTCAGATCTGGACACTGCTGAACCGGAAGAGATTGCTCAAGATGAGTGTTCGGGTAACAAAGCCGAGGAGGGTGTAGTCAAGGAGAGAACTCCCGAGGAGAGTGATTTGGCTCATAGAAGCGAGGATCTGGAAGAGAGGGTCAGCTATGGCAATGACTGAGGGGGACTTGTTATGTGATAAACAAATGACTTCAAACAAGAACCTCAGGGCATCCAAAAGAGGTGAACCTGAGAAGAGCAGTAAGAGTAAGCGTTCAAGTACTGGTGCTATGACCAATAAAGGTGGAAGATCCTCCCCTGGTTCGAATCACCCTGAATGAAGAGTGGGCGAACAAGATGAAAAACATATCATAAATGTTGAATTCTAAGAAAGAGGGGGGAGGGGGAAAGTAAAGGCCAAATAACAAAAGACAAATAAGGGCTGCACAAGACGAAAAACCAGAGGTAGCGCTAAGGTGAGAGGGGAATGTAAAAACAACAATAGTTCCACATGAAGGTCCTTATATGGAATGTCAAAAATATCGGTAAAGTCGAGAAGCAGAGAGAGGCCAAAGATTATATAAGAGCACAAGAGGAAGATTTGATTGGCTTGGTGGAAACCAAAGTGAGGAGTGGAAAGGTAGCCAGAATTACCAGATGCTTGGGAAATAAGTAAAGTAAATCCATTACTGTGGAGAATGAGTAAATAAGTTTGACGAGTGTAAGGGCTAGTAAGACCTACCCGCTTTATTGAGCATTTTCATTCACTGAAGCAACTTGAACAAAATAAAGGTAAAAGAAAGAAATTCATTGACTTCGAAAAGGAGGTCAATTAAGTGAGTACTAACTTTCTTCTATTACTTTGTTGTACCGGGTTAACAAGAGCTGACCCTCTTTATTCACTACAGTCCAGGAACAGAACAATCTTGTGTCATAAGAAAAGCTATTATCCAAATCGAATTTTTTTTTTTGATTGGCTTCATCCCGAACGTCCCATTACTGATGGGGAAATCTGTTCGGAAAGAGATATTTATTAAATAATAAAAGCGGCATTATCCCTAAACTTTAAGAACACACAAAGAAATCATGCAACACAACTTATTAACATCATCTGCAGGAACCATCCCTTCTTCAATGTCTATTGATACTAGCTTCTCAAATGTAAAATCACTAGGATCCCCTTTATTTTACCATGTATACTGAGGTCCCAAAGCAGATATTGCTATTATTCCCAGCTCATTGATAAAGTTCTTCAAATCCCTTGCTCCAGGTTTTGACTGGTTCGAAAGGACCAGGAAGCAGATGTCTATTCAATAGAAGAAGTTGTTCGACCTTTCTTTCATTTAGTTTGAACCACCCGAAACAAAAGGAAAATCAGGCTAGGAGATGACTCGTAATCGATCCGGCTGTTGGATCCTGGACCCACCCGGCCCGTATATTTCATAAGATGTGTTTCATTCGGGAGGATGAACTAGACTTTTTTCATCGCCCCACCCAAGGCAGATCGAACAAAAGATCTTCCCACTAATGCTTTCATTCTCCCGGCTATGATACTGGTAAAGAGCCCTCTTCCTTCTCTCCGACACGGTTGTTGAGACACACTAAGTAGTCGTGGGAAAGATAAATGTCATCTGTGTGAAGGATATTGAGATAGCTTTTTCCTTCTCTGTGCGTGGGTTATCCCTTGATCGGATAATTATTCTTATTTAAAAGTCAAAAAATAGAGTTGTCTAACAACTCGAAAGGCGATTCCCCCTACTATCTACAACTCCAGACGCGACAAGAGTGCTTATTCCCCAAAAAAAATTCATTCCCCTTCTCTTCCCGACGATCGGTAATTCTTTCTAACAGTCCATCTGCCCATCTGAGAACGACGCCTTTCTTGCAAAAGCTCTTCTTACACTAACCTTGTTCGTGGGATCTTTTATCCTTTCATTCTTCCTAGGACAGTAAGAATGGAATTGCCTGAATGATATCAGTCAGAGCGCATTCCCTCGCAGCTTCTTTTCTTCTCAAGCACTTGCTATTTCATCTTCTCTTAGATAGGTTATCTTCCGATTCATTGCCATCAAAATTTACTTAGCATGCCTACTTTTCCTTATTAGTTCAAATAACCCTAGCTAGATTATCAAGCTCTAATAAACCCGCAACAAGAACAACCTTTATTTTATGTCGTGCCGAAAGGACTAAGAGCTCTTATTCCGCAGTCTTTAGCACATAGCAGTCGACGCAGTACAGATTCCTGGCGGTTCCGCTAATCTTCCTATGAATTCCATTCCTAAAAAACCCGAAAATCGTAGACTGCTTTGGTTTATCTAGTCTTGATAAATGAAAGACACCCGCTCTTATTCCACACAATCAAAGAAAAAGGTCGTCTTCTCAAAGTANAGTCTTGATAAATGAAAGGGACCCGCTCTTATTCCACACAGTCAAAGAAAAAGGCCGTCTTCTCAAAGTCCGTACCTGTACCGAAGAGACCAGACCTTGGGAAGGCATCACCTATGCTAGAAGGCTTAACAGTCCTCCTTATTAGCAGCCCAGATCTGTTTTGTGCTTGGCTTGATGCTATCTCAGATGTCCATTCAAAAAGAGCTATTGGGGGCAGCCCTACTAATTCGTATTCGTCTTTTAAGACAGGAGCTCCTAGGCAAACTCGGAAAAGAAGGAGTGTCTCCCGCCCCTAAACAAAGCACCGGTCAGCTTTTGCCTTCCTTCTAACATAAAATATACGGAGAGAGGAATCGGCATAATAAAGTAGGAAAAATTACTGAAGAACTGCGGGAAATATTCTTAAAAGAGCTTCTTCGAAATTTCGTTATCTTTTTTAAGATAGAAAGCCGAATCACTAACAAAGGAATTTTCTTTCGGGATGTTGACAACGTCAGAACAAAAAGAGAAGTTTTTAGTGAATCATCATTTTCTCACGATTGGGTGAGTGTGAAGTGTACTGATGTTAAGGTACAATACCGAGCTCGAGATGTTAGAAGGTGCAAAATCAATGGGTGCAGGAGCTGCTATTGAATCCGGTCTTAGATGGTTGGAAGACAGAAGCAATAGCATGATAGGAATAGCAGGTTTAATAGAGATGACATCACAATAGGATGAAGACGAGACTTCTTATCTGCTTTCACGTGGAAATGGGATAATGTAAAAATGCCTTTGAAAGGCAACTAGTGAGAGGGATTACTTGCTAACGTATCCCTAAGGGCATATCGTCTAAGTCCAGGAGTTAGTGCATTGGATTCCTGGGCAACTGCATCTAGTAGAGTTGACTTAACACCAACCAAATCTCCTTTTTAGTCTAGGACTTATAGATTTGGAAATTAAATTAGTCCTGCAACTCCCCTAGCTGCACATGAATGCACAGAGAAGGCCCTCGCTAGGGTTCTTTAACATCGACTCGGTTGCTAGGAAGAATGCGGGCTTAGAGCCAATAGAACTAGTGTTCCTTCGTCACCCTCTAGCATACCGAACTTGTGAAAAGCATGATTTAAGTTGCTTAGGTTGCATATATAAGAATAGGAATCGAATCCACAACTATTGATATTGAATCCGTTGTTCTCACCTTAAAAGTTAGGTAAGCCAAGGGGGGACTTTGAACAGTTAAAAGGTGCCTAGCGCTTTCATCAATATGAAAGAGGAAGCTTCTGGGTTGTACCTGTACAACTAGGGATTGGGGGACGTTGAATAGTAAACTAAACGAAGATGACGCTGTCCAATTGGCCGAACGGAAGATCGACATGAGAAGCCGATGTTCTTGGTACAGAATCCCATGCAGATTTCTTAACTGTTTTGTTAGGCATTGGCATGAGCAAGAAAGCAGACAAGAGGAAATCAGAAGAACGGGGATTCGAATTGCCTATTTTTTCCCCTTCTTGTTTGCAAGAAAAAAAAAGTAATTGAACTAAACAGTAAACAGGAGGCATAGTAGCAGAAATAGAAAGATGCCCATCCCATTGTATTTGGATTTGGAAAGAAAGAAGAAGATAGGCTCTTTATTCTTTTATAGAATCTTTTCTTAAAGTTAAGTTAATCCGAAAATAGAAAATTGCGTATAGTATATAAGAAAGGTATCCGCTCTGGCTTTTTAGGAAGAACACTGTTTGCAAGATCCGGTCTTAGTGAGAGAGTTGGGATTGAGCTTTCACTAATACTAATAGAAGAATTTTTAGTAAAGGGAGGAAAGATCTAGGTCTCGTATACAAGAAGGGGGGTTTTCGCTTTTCGATAGGAGATGATACATAAGCGCTCTTGGTCTTCTATCTGTATCCGCTGCTCTTAGCCTTGTTAGAATCCAATGTTAGAAGGAAGAATTCAATAGGCATCCCAATATCTGTTTTTTTAGATAGATAAGAGATCAGCTAAAGTAATGGTCATACCCCTCCTCCCCCTCCGTTTGAGGAAGATATCTCAGGTATTCGCCTACGAGGTCTTCACATAAAGGTTGAAAAAATCCTTATTAGGAAGAAGACTTGGACAAATCCCCGGTCTTATAGAAGTAGCTAGCAAGTCTAGGCACCTGATGCATGTGAGGGTAAGGGAAGGAAGTCTCTTTGGCACGTATGAGTAGCTGTCACGAATCGAAGTTTCAAAAGCCAAAAGAGAGATTTTCCAACAAGAAAAAAGTTGGTTGAGACACGGGATGATAGGGCGGGCGGCCGACTTTCAGTACTTTCTGCCAACTCAATTTCAATACTAAGTAATCTCCTCATCGCATAAGTAAGAAAGTTCAGTTACAGAGGGTAAAGAGAGGGGCGGACGAGAGTTCTAATAATTCTCTTCCTTACATACAGGTCTGCGAGCGTCCCATCTTTTTCTTACTTGAATGAAGAAAGACAGAACCTCTCTTTTCGGCCACAACCAACAGTTCGCTTTCCACTTCCGAATACCAAAGAGCGATTGAGAGAAGAGCAGTACGTAGGACTTAAAAAGAGGTTTCCTTCCTCTCTTCACTCTCCGAATTTTGATCCTAACCTTTCTGGTGCCAAAGGCCTACCCTTCCACTTTACAGGAAATTCTAAAGGAAGAAGTCGAAAAGGAAAAAAAAGTCACCTTTCCTGCCAACCTCCTAGCTTTATTCTTATACTGATCGAGATGCACTATTTTCTATTCTAATATATTCCACTTCGCTTGCTTGCACGACTTCCTCTTTGCTTAAAAAAGGGGGCAAGTCAAGTAAGTAAGCAGTGATCTAAACCAAATCACAAGCTTTGAAATAGAAAGAAATATAGAAGGAAAGCAAGAAAGAACTATCTAACTTCGCTATCTTTCTATGAGCTCCTAGGAAAGAGATCCTACTCCCAAAGAAAGGAAGCTTAAGAATAGTCATTAAGAGAGGTGACGGTGACCCTCTTTTGCTTTTTCAAGCTATGAATGTAGAGATCGGGTTGAAGAGTGAAAGGGACGAAGTGGTATGATCGAATTAATTGCTCTTCCGAATGACCAAGTCATAATGAGATTAAAAACTGATGCTTCCTTGGTCATGAACATGGATTAGCATTATGTCATTCCTACAAGTGATGACCCACCCAGGATTGCTATGTACGGACTTAGAGATCAAATATAATATGTTTCTTTCCATTCCTCGTGAGCCACTTATTTCTCCGAAACATGAGATTAAAGTCATCTTCCTCCTTTTTTCCAAGAAGTCGACGGCGTTACACCATTGGGATACTTCGAATAAACTTGACTACATATAGGATACACCGGTGCTAAAACCTTTTCTCAAGATATCTTCTAAACTGTTGGGGTCGTTGCTCCGGATCTTGTTCTCCTGGTGTGAAACCATTTGGTTCCGTAGTTTTAGAATTCTGCTGATCCCAAGTACTCCATCTCCATCATTGCATATAGGAATATAGAAAGTAAAGAGGAAAAGGCATGACCAAAATAATTGTGTGAAATAAGTGAATTTATCCAATTGAGGCATTCTTCATTGATTGAGACAAAACGATTCCCTCAATACAGCTTAACTCCGTCAAGCCTGTACGAGTAGTGAAGAAGTATAGAGCACTTTGGTTGGTTGTTGACCAACGTAAAGCATGGGAGAAAGATGCACAACGAAAAAGGGATAAAAAAAAGGACGAAGTAATTTCGTATATAAAGATATGGGTTTCCGGGTTTAGACGAAATTACATCCCCCAAAACCTATACTCATTCGTGTTTCACTTGTGTGTTACAACATCCATTGCTTCTGACTNCTCGCTCCCACCTGTCTTCTTCCCACTATAGTGAAAGATCTTTCACTTCACCATAGCAGGAACCTCGCTAACCTTCTCGGCCAGTTAGTCTAACCACAGGGATCCCCTCCTGCTTACCCACCCACCATAAATGATTACTAGCGGACTTGGAATACGAATGAGATCAAAAAGTCCATCATTGGGGTAAACGATGCAATAGCTTCGGTTAGAGCAAAGCCTAAAATGGCATAACCAAATAATTGTTTTGCCAATGATGGATTTTGCGCCACGGAATGAATCGAGGAACTAAGGACGTTTCCAATACCGATAGCATCTCTCGCTGAAGCAATTGTAGCAGCTCCTGCACCCATTGATTTTGCACATTTTAACATCTCGAGTTTAGAATTCTCCTCACGCTTTTTCCATCACGATTTTCTCTTCGAGAACACTCGCCTCGTCGATTCTTCCCCTCGTTCTTTTTATCTTGGACATTGAGATGTTCATGCAAAGCATAGGCGTCACAAGCGGTACACTGAACACCAACCCAATCGTGAGAAAGAAATTCTTGCAACTACGAAAACTACAACAACCTCCGTGAACAGACGCTTTGTCAATTCATTTTTTATATAACTTCAATTCAATAATTAAGAAAAAAGGTTAAAAGGGCTAAAGAATCACCATTGGTGATTAAATCTAAGTATATGCCTTGGAGGCATTCAATGGAAAAATAATATTCATCCATCAGGGAAAAAAGGGACAATGAAATAACTTCGTCCAAAAAATACAAATCCCACCCTTGAAATTCGGAAATGGTTGGACTATAGCTATTATTTGTTCACATATATTATCAAAAAGATCGTCGAATGGATCCGTAGTCTGCTCAAAACTCGGTAGCACGGGGAAATCCGCTTGGGTGAAAAAGGCGGGTAAATCTAGTTCAATCGGTAAATCTATCTCAGGAGTAAGTTGCTCCGTTGTAGCCACTTCTGTACCTGTACCGGCTTGAGCAGCCGAAATATTGATACTGGGAGATTGGGGATCGCCTGAAACACTTGAAGATGCACATTTGGGGATTCGACGATAAAGATCGGACAACGATCTCACTTTCCTCCTCATATTCGGAAAGATTTATGTTCATTCACTCTGCGAGCGGAGCAGTATACCGAAAAAAAGAAGCGACTACCTTACTTAAGCAATTCTTCTTATTCTTATTCTTTCTTAGTTGAAGTTCCCCTTCTCCGAATTTACCCGGTGAGCACAACTCTTGCTCGGGTAGGTGGTGCCGTTTTTCGGCAACTTGCTAAATTCCACCATGCAGTGGCCATCGCCTACCCTAATGCTCCTTCTCTGGACCTTACTGCTGGCTTTGAGCTTTCTTGCTTGCTATGCGCCAGCTAGCGGAATGCTTTACCGAATGCGCTAACCAACCTCTGGTGCGGGCCTACGTGTGCCAACTCCAACTAGGAAACTACTACCGCTTGGGCCTAAGCTCCTGAACCCGCAGGAAGAAGAAGCGTACCCGAACCCCTCTTCTTACTACCCTTTCAGAAGGTGAGGCAGAAGGATTGAGATTCTCGTAAGTAATGTTCGAAATCACTTTTCCTTGATCAGGTAATTAGGAGATCTCCTTATTAAACCCTTATTCAATATTTTATTTTGCATACAAACCAGAGGTGCAAAGCGAAGGTGCGGTCCAGCTGCAGGAAAGATCAATCGCAGAGACAAATTCAAAGAGATTCCCGCCTCCGGGCGGGGGTTCCCCGCGGGGCTATTACACGTATTCCCCCCCGGGGTATCTACAAGCATAAAGCGTTTTATAAAATTACGTAGAGTGATCGCAGAAACTATTCGCAAGCTTGCGCACACGTGGGAAAGTTGAAGCTTTCTGAGAATGGAGAACCCCGTACGGCCGTGGAGGCTGGAAAACAAGACAGTCCAAAAAAGGGGCCTTCTGTCTACACGCTTTCGAGAATAAAATAGACGAGACGGATGTGATTGACAAAGTAAGGGGAGGTGAGTCTTGTCTCCTTTCACTTTGTCGTACTCGGAGGAGTGGTGACTAGATAGTACATGCCAGATGAAACGACGGTGGCTCTATACGGGGGATGGTCGGGTTCTTATGGGTGCATTAACTATAAATTGGTTGGAATTAGAAGTAACTGTAAGCGAGGGAGGGAAAGGAAAAGCAAAAAAAATTATGCGTTTGTGCTCCACATCCGTGAAGCACTTCACTCGCTCAAGAAGACACATAAAATTACTAGTTTTTCGGTGTTGAAGGAAAGAGGCTTTAAACCTTTATCGACGCCAACACACTGGCAGGGGAGCAGCATGGAAAGCGAGGCTCCACACCCTTCTCTGTGGTATTTAGGAATCGAAACCGGACCAAGCTCGCACACAAGCCTTCTACCAAGTAGGAGCAAAAAAGGAATATGTTGAATTGGGACAGAAAACCATCATAAGCCAGCCAACAAGCAAAACGAGTTCTCATTCACGGATAACTAAGCTTTGACAAGGGAGAGGGGGACCCTTCTCATACCCGCCCTTACAGGAGCCTAACGGAGAAAAGGCTATGCCCAATAGGGGAAGACTGCGGTAAAAGGATGTCCGTCTGTTGATGGCTAGCTCGTACACGCAAATATTGGACCTAGGTTTGTTGATGGATCTGGTCTTGTCGAACAGGTCCGGATTCGAGGTTCGAACACAAAAGCCCACTAGCCGAGCTGAACTGGTTAGTGATGGAAGCAATTCCCACGAACTGAGAACAAAAGGATGTACTTGCCCCCTTCCCCAGCCATTACCGCTCATCCACCGCTTTTTATGTTGAAATCCTGTCTTTGTCTTTCCAGGCTGTCTTTTGCGTGCTATTCCTTACGCCCTGAGAAAGAACCTCCACTTGGATTCATTTCAAGTCTCGAGTTCTTGTTTAGAATTCTCGTATATGAAGTTCGAACGAGAGCTTTGATGCAATTCAAATTGACAAGCAGTAGTGACAGCATAATAAATGTCCGGAGGACAGAACAAAATCTTGAATTCCCGGGTTTCCTTTGCCAATAGACCAATCAATGGTGCTCTATCGGAAACAAGATTCATTCGCTACAATCCAAGCCCACGGCGGAGCACTCCTAAGGCTTGGTGAGCTAGGTTTAGTGACTGGGGCGGACTTCTATTCTATACCTGTCTCCTTCTGTTACTATTATATAACCTCCTCGAAGCAAGGAAGGGAAGGAGGAGGAGAAGCACAGAT
Organism: Nicotiana undulata; assembly: GCA_005239495.1. Taxonomy (NCBI): domain Eukaryota; kingdom Viridiplantae; phylum Streptophyta; class Magnoliopsida; order Solanales; family Solanaceae; genus Nicotiana; species Nicotiana undulata. The sequence continues at coordinate 12,039 of ML299482.1, read as the reverse complement.
AATTAGGGAAGTGGAGTAATTGTGAAGACTAGCGTAGAAGTTACTAACTTTTTTTTATGGAAGTCGAGACCCCTCTGTGACGTGGTCTTAAACTTGTTGATCGCGATGGACCAGTATTTCGAACTAAAAGAGATTTCGGACCCAGAGCGGGTACGTTTCATTACCACGAAGTTGAAGAAAACAAAAGGGCAGGTTTATGGTGAGCACATGTACGACAGAAGAGGGAGCTGGAGGAGAAGCGCTACGAAGAACAAGAAGTTCTGAAGTTTAATGATTAATTTCTACCAGGTGAAAAAATTTCTATGAGAAAGTACATGAAGAAGTTTAACCTATTGCCTCTACAATGTAGAGTGAAGGAGGAAGACAAAAGGCAATATTCGAGCTGACTTTTTGAATTGCATTTGTCTTTTCTGGACAGCATAGAAGAAGCATACCGTATTGCTTTGAGGGTCGAAGTACCTACTGCTTGAGCCAAAAACAAGAAAGCGAATGAAAGAAGCGAAGGTAAGAGTCAAAATACGTCGTGGAGAAGAGCTTACTTATGAGCAAAAGGGGAGGACGAAGTCGCAGGAGATTCGGTAGAGGAGATAGAGCTGGTAAAGATGACCAGCAGAAGCCTCAACAGAGGAAGAATTCCGCACGAGATAACAAGGGACGTTAAGGAGGACGTGGTAGAGGTGATAACCGTCACGTGTGCCAAGGAGATGGCGATTGACATTGAATTCCCTCCTCTGGTTTTAATATGAATTGATTCCGCTTTGGTCACTAGCTTCGTAGGTCCCTAAGCAACTTCTCTCGTCACTAGTCACTATGGCCGAAGGTTAGCAAGCCTGCTCCCAGGTCAGCAGCGAGGTCAGCTCCATCTCCTCTTTCCTTTGTCTTTGTCTACTGTTCATCCTTGACCTTCTTTCCGAACTCGTTAACACCGGAACACCCGCCATGAAGGTCACTCAAAGTAACCTACTCGAGCTTCGCCCTTTGTATTGTACTGCCTGGAAAGAGTTTCGCTATCCTTTTTCTTTCCCTGCACCTAAAAGTTGCCTTAGTTCCCTTTTTTTTTTAAGACCTAAGCTTGAAGTCAAGGCTTCTATGATGCTCGATCTTTCTTGACGAAGAGAATTGCATACTTAGGTCTCAGGATGAGATTCTGAAAGAGTAACCGCAATATCAGAAGAAATTCTTCCTTGATTCCTTTGACCTGAGACTGCTACTTGTATTTCCTTTACTACTCTTTCTCTCTCCTCAGTTGCTTCTTGAGCCAACAAAGTTTTTGCTTGTCTTTCCTTGCTACTTTCAATCAATCAGAAAAGGAGGATTGAGCAGTGGCTTGGGAAATAAGACAACACTTGATGGTAATTGAGGAGTAATAAGGAATGATAAAGAGTGAAATTCAGCCACCCTCTCCGCTTTATTTTCTTGAGAAGAATGCTCTGGTCTGGCATAAATGCCACTAGGTCATCTATGATTTGCATCTGCAAGAATGAAGGACAAAAGATTGGAAAACTAAAAAGAAAGTCAGGGCGTTCGGTGGATGAAGTCTACCTTTGTATTGTCAGGCTGAAAAAGGGGGGATAGCACTAGAGAGTCGGGAACTTTCACTGCAACTAAAGAGGCTCACACCTTACATCAAACTAACCTATCAATAGAAAGAACCGAGGTTGATTTATTTGAAATAGGGAATGCAGTTGAAATAGAGATTTGCTTGAAAAGAGAGCAGTACTACAAGAAAGCTGTAAGACAGAAATAAGTCGATTGTTGCCATTCCGTAAATCAGGGTTTAGAAGTCTTTCGTCCGGGAGATATAACTCCTCAGCGCATACATACAGAGATCCTATGATTTGATCTGTACTAGAGACGGGAAGAACAAGAGGAAGACTCCATAACTGATAGAACCAAGGATAAGGTCTGGACTGACGAGAAAGTGAAAAGTGATATGCAATATAGCTTCTCCCATTCCATTCCTTATTGTTGCTTTTAGTGCTTAGATAAGTTTGTTTGTTTTGTAGCACGGGGGGATAGAAAGTGCTTTTTCTCGTAGTAGGGTAGGGATAGATTCTTTCTCTTTACTAGAGCCAAGACTGTACGAGGAGAGAAAGACTTAAGTCGACTCAAGTGGAAATAATTAGACCGCTTCCATACCTTATCTCAGGTTACCCCTTAGTGCGGGTATGGGGCACTTCGTCAGCAGTGGTTCGTTTAGCAAGCAGTCTTATTGCTTGAAAGCACACACAACACACAGTAGGAGAGTTCGAGTGTGAAAGCAGTGTACTCATGCCCCTAAGATAACGTATGCTTTTAGTGCATTATCTAACTATAAGAGCAGGAGCAGCAAGCACTTACTTTCTTTAAGACGCTAACTTCCACAGCAGCTAAGAATTATCTCAGGTTTTCCGTTAGTGCGCTCCGGAAAGAAGGAGAAAAGGCGAAAAAGCTCAAGTGATTTTCCCTTGACTACTGTCAGGCCAGGGAAGATAACTGCATAACCTAGGGAATACAAATCCATACAAATCCATAAGAGTGAGAAAGTACGAGGATAGAAATAATCACACGATTCCCTATCGTGATAGAAGAAAAAATAGGATAGGAGTGCACAGGTTCGCAACTGGACTCTTCTCTGACTAGAAGAGTTGCGCCTAAGACTCTGAAGCGAATGGAGGTGGTCCCGAGCATTGCCTATATGGCTATATAGCGTCAGCGTTGTTTGCAATTCACGTCAGTGCAGGCGCAACGTAGCGTCATGGTAGCGTTAGCTATGCTTGACTAACAGGATGAGTCATGTGATTGAACTGACATTTTGTTGAGATGAACTTCGAGCTGCTGAACCGACAACATGTTTTTATGCTTGTTTTGGAAGCTTGAAACGACATACAAGTGGTGACTATGAGACGGCCTTGCTACTGAGCTTCTTGTCTTCCATCTTTCTTTATTGTGGGGTCCGCGCAACAAGAACAAGAGCGCTTCCTCTTTCTTTTTCTTTGCCACCATGAGACCGGATATCAATGCTTTCACGCGAAGTCCTTGTCACTGTGGAAAATTGGTACTTTCCTATAGTTGATCAAGGCTGCTTGAACTTTCAAACTTGGTCAGGTCTTGGAATCGGGCTAGGAGCAGCTATTGAATTTGGTGATGGCGGTGTGATAAATCCAGTCGAAAGGGAAAGAAAGGGTAAGACTTTGGCAGGCAATTGTTGTAGTTTCTCATTCCGCAGATCATCCAATCCTTCTTCTTGAGCCTTTTAGAGGGATTTCGGATAGTTCGGTACCGGCTATCGGTAAAGAAAGCATATGCCTCTAACCCAGTTCATTCCCTATATGGTAATGGTAGGTACGCCGGTACCCCTTTTTTGGTTCAACCAAAGTAGGATCGTGCCCGANATCCAATCCTTCTTCTTGAGCCTTTTAGAGGGCTTTCGGATAGTTCGGTACCGGCTATCGGTAAAGGAAGCATATGCCTCTAACTCAGTTCATTCCCTATATGGTAATGGTAGGTACGCCGGTACCCCTTTTTTGGTTCAACCAAGGTAGGCTCGTGCCCGGGTTCACTCGTGAAAGGAAGGTTCTAGCGGTAAAGTAAAGAAAATCCTCCCTTCTTGCTTCCTTAGGGTACGCCCCCTATCGCTTTTCATTCGGAAAAGGAATTATCTGCACTGGCTTCAGTTAGCCGTGAAGTACGTTGATACCCCGGTTGTCTATAAATCGTCACAATAAAGTGTGGTAACCTTAAATTATCTTTGTACTTTGTTTCAAATAAGCGCCTTGAAGCTAGCTAATCCAGCCAGCAAGCCATAAAAGAAAGGGGAAAATTAGTAAAGGTGCCCTGCGCGAAACTAACTCTTCTAAAACCTGAAATGGGGAAGGAGAAAGAAAGGAAGGACTAGCTATTCGATTGATTTACTTTTTATTACCCCGTCTGCTCTCTTGTTCATATATTGATTTTAAGATTTGATTCCCCGTATGCTCTAGTATAGAGAAAGGTAGACTTTTTTTCTCTATACTAGTAAGAGAGATTGAACCTACAAGTGCTAACCTAACAGAAAAAAACCTCCTCTAGGGAAATGGCCTCGATGCGTGTAATAGAGAATAGGCATGCTTGGCTTACTTGAATCTGCGTTGGTGATGGGATTGCCTACCCGACTAGTTAGCTTGAATAAAAACGTAAAGCAAGCCCAAGGGCTAGTAGTAAGGCATTGGAGATCGTAGACCACTAAGGAGAGAGGCCAGTCTTCCTACTCAGCATAGGACTTAGCTGGGAAGAGACTTTCTTCTTCTCCCCCTGTCGATCTGGGAGCAGCCTTGTCTTTTCCTTTGTACTATTTTTAGTTGATAAAGAATAAGCTCTGGAAGCGGATAGGCCGATGGTAGGGAAGGCTAGCACACATCATTTCTCTAAGAATAAGTGAGTTTCACGACGAGTCCAGCTCGTAGTGACCCTAAGATTGTGTTATGGCGAACTGGGAATGCCTTCCAAGTCTATAGTCTTATAAAAGTAGTAATGTTTCATTCCCTCTTCAGTTATCGTGAAATTTCTCAAGGCTCTTCTCTATGAAGAATGCCTCCTCGTTCTTCGTCCATTCCCGTTCGATGGAGAAAGAACTTCTTCCGGGTGTTCGGTCAGGCTTGCTTAGGCCGAGTAAGCAACTGAAGAAATTTCGTATACAAGTTTTCAGTATTAGAAAGGTCTGGGTGATTGCAGTATATTTTGGCATGTAGTTAGCTCCGCTTAAGGTAGTGAAGTGAGCCATTAGCTCAGATTCCGAATCTAAATCATTAGCTCAGCTAAGGAATCAAGCACCCAATCCGATAAGAGCATCAAATATGAATCACGTCCGAGACGGGAGAAATAGCATAGTAGTAAAGAAAGTGCATAAACCCATTCCTTCGCAAATGGCGCCATAGCCAATGCTCTATCCAAAAACCATTCTTTCTTTCAGGCCGGTAGGGGGAACCTTCTGCATGAAAGCGAAAGGAAGCGACCGATCAAGAAATGCAAAGAGAAGGGGAATGGTTAGTGATGACGGCATAGGACATAGAAAGTTCCTTCTCTCTCTTTTGAATCCCATGGATTGCCTCAAGGAAGAGGCCAGTCCCTGAAAAAGTCATCTCGATTGGTATCATTCAAATGCGAATATAGGCATGATTGAAGCATAAAAGTGAAATAATAATAATGAGAGGCTTTTGTCCGTTGACGGTCATCTTACCTGTCTCCTACGCTACGCTCTCAACTGGATCAATCGCTTTGTCCTAATTTATTGAACAGGTGCCCTGTGGAACATGTTTTATGGAATTGCACTCTTTATGTAATATTTCTTTTCTTACTAATTGAATTCAGGTAGAGAGAGGAATATTCAATCAAAACCCTTAGTCCGATAGGGGATAGTATACATTCAATCCGGATAAGACACTAAGATGAAAGACGAATCAAGCAAGAAAGGCAGAAAAGGGGCCGCTTTCTCGAGTGAGAGTTGTTTTTTGGGGTTAGTCTGACTGTCCTCATTCTAGTTGGTAGGCGTACGAGTAATAGGGTAGTCGGCGAAATTATATAAATTGAATGGGACTTCAGCTTCGGANTCGGCGAAATTATATGAATTGAATGGGACTTCAGCTTCGACAATCGTATCCTCCCTCCAGCAAATAAGGTGGAGTGGGCAAGGCAGAGAAGACAGGAAAACACAAGCTCAAACTTCAGCATTTCCATTACCTGCGGAAGTAAAGGAAGCATTTCCAGTGAATAAGAACTAGAATTTCCATTGGGTCGGGAGCTAAGAGAGATTGGAAAGGTTTAAATAAGAGTGTGCCTAGCGTCTTTCGTACTCTCTTATTAGAAGAAGGAAGGGGTGCGACCCCACTTAGCTCGAAGAAGTAGCCATTTCAACTAATCCATACTTTTCCTTTCCTTCTCCTTGCTACTATAAAAATGTTGAATTTTTTTTTTTACACTGGCGCAGATGATTTCCCCTAAGGCACCGATGGACCAACACCTTCGTATGTATATCACCCAAATTTCTTGATTCACGGCGTCGAGTATTTGCACTTTAGATCTCATGACTCGGCCTGTAGACGGTGATACCGCCACCTTTGGCGACGTGATCTTTTCTTATTCACTTATGCTGGTGGCAGAGAGGTCGGCGCCTGTGTTCTGGCTTTGGGAGTGGGTCTTCCCTTTCTCAATTATGACGTACGCGGTTAAGTTTCCATCTAGGTCTCGGTCGGGGGCGACTTCCAAATTATGGTCTCATTCTTCCCTTCCCTTGATTCTCTATCCTTGCAGCTTAATTAATCCCCCATGTAGGGACCTGAACTGTGGTGGTGCTCTTCTACAGCTTCTTCTACATAGGCTCCATAACTTCTGGAATTGAAAAAGGAAGCTTTTCCAAGCCCGAACAAGATCAAAAGAATTGATCGCTTTCTACAATAACAAAATAGTTATCTACTAGCCATGTTTTCTTTCTGTGATAATGTTGTAGCGTAGGACTCCAAAAATTTTGAAGTTGAACATGCTCAAAAGATGCCTAAAGCTTTTAGCTTTGATCATTCAACGTCGAGTGAAACGGTTCCTCGCTAAATAAAACCAAAGTTCCACTACAACCAAGGAAAGAGATAGATCACATCTTGGCCAAATGCCAATCCTCCTAGTTTGAAAGAGAAAAAGAGTGGAGATGTGCGAAAAAAGATCACTCCTAACTAACCAGTCAAGTTAAAGGAGCCCGCTTACCTACTCCCATTTCCCCCTATTGCTAGGAGCCTCGCCCTCTTGACTTGTTATGTCAAGAAGACTACAACCGATAGTGGATCACCTTTTGCTTAAAAAGGCTCTCCCATCTCATATATATGATAAAGGAAGCATGTTGTTTTTAGCTATTTTTGCTTTTTCTTTTGTTTTTTTTTTCTGGGGGTCTAATATGAGATGTATAACGTGCTCATACTCATCCATTAGGATGTTCCCCACTTCAAGAGCTCCGCTAGGATACTAACTTGGTTACCTAGCATTGAATTAGGTAGGACACTCGTCCTACTTCATAGAAAGAAAAAGAACTAGTAAGTCCATTATTTGTGGTACCCTTAAGAGACCTTTTTCCTTTCCTTGTATTGTATTAAATAAAAGCGAAAGCACTCTCTTTAAAGAATGGATCTGGTTCCATCTTTCTTTCGTTAGTTAAGCCGCCATTTTCTAAAAAGGATTGTAGTAATTCTAGTTTGACACTATTTGGAATGGCTCTCTCATATTGAGAAATTCTGTCTAGTGGCATTCGATCACAGAATCCATTAACATCTGCATAAATGACTAGAATTTGTTTTTCAATTGGCAGTGGTGCATATTTTGGTTGTTTCGGTACTTTTTTCATCAATGCCTGAGTCGCAACATCAAGGTCTGAGCCAAATTGAGCAAGGGCGGCCACTTCGCGATATTGTGCCAATTCCAGTTTTGAACTACCGCAGATTTGTTTCATAGTTTTCAACTGAGCGACAGACTATGCTACCGCCTGTTTACTAAGATCATCATAGATTATTAATGCAAGCATTCCATTATCGCGGAAATATTCCCCCTGGCACACCCAGAATACGGGGCCAAAAATTGTAGAGGAGCAGGATATGAAGCGGTGGCTGCTACAAGAATAGAATATTCCAAAGCATTCGCTTCTNTGTTTACTAAGATCATCATAGATTATTAATGCGTGCATTCCATTATCGCGGAAATATTCCCCCATGGCACACCCAGAATATGGGGCCAAAAATTGTAGAGGAGCAGGATCCGAAGCGGTGGCTGCTACAAGAATAGAATATTCCAAAGCATTCGCTTCTGAAAGAATTTGAACTAATTGTGCCACAGTTGAGCGTTTCTGTCCAATCGCTACATAGACACAATACAATGTCTCACTCTCAGAGGTGGCCCTTGAGTTCAGTTGCTTTTGGTTTAATATGGTATCGATAGCAATAGCAGTTTTTCCAGTTTGTCGATCCCCGATTGTAAGTTCTCGTTGACCACGGCCTATAGGAACCAGTCTATCTACTGCTTTTAACCCTATTTGCATAGGCTCGTGCACAAATTTACGTTCAATAATACCAAGGGCTTTCACTTCGACACGTCTTCGCTCGTGATCGCTTAGAGCCCCCCTTCCATCAATAGGTACTCCCAAGCCATCGACCACACGCCCTAGCATAGCCTTTCCCGCAGGAACATCCACAATATATCCAGTGCGCTTGACAAGATCTCCTTCTTTAATAACAGTATCACTACCAAAGACAACAATCCCTACATTCTCATTCTCAATATTCAAGGCTATTCCTTTCGCGCCGCTGGCAAATTCAACCATTTCCTCAGCTTGAATCTCGTTCAATCCATAAACACGTGCAATTCCATCTCCAACTGAGACCACTCGACCGATCTCATCCACTTGAAAATTGGTGTAAAAGTTGCTAATTCGACTTTCTCATAGACTTGTTAGTTCCGAAGCTCGAGGAGAAAGTTCCATAATTCAGTTAAAGATAGATAGAAGGGATAATGTCGCTTTAGAAAAAAAGAAAAATCATAAGGAAACATTATAAAAAGCAAAATCTATCTAAAGAGAGAAGTCTATTAGATAATTAATAAAGAAAAGAGAGCCAAAGAAGGAAGAGAGATTCCAAAGCTGGAATTCGAATTAGAACAGAAAAGAAATTGAAATGATGATGATAAAAAGTGAAAAGAGGAGTGGATAGCTAGCGCAAGGAAATGGCAAAGGGATATCCTTTTCCCTGAGGAAAAGGAGAAACCGCCTGATTAAATACTAAATAAAGTACATATACTTTTAAAAAAAAAATATATATATATACAATAATCACATTATATACGATATTCCGCTCTTTATGGGTGTTGACACAAGTAGGCCTAGGCCAAGACAAAACACCTTCCTTAGAGCGAGTTCCATTCTTTCAGCCTAGAATGTCTTTCCTTCTGCCTCCCCAGTTCAACAATAGGATTCTATCTTCTGGTTAAACAAGATCTTAGTCATTTAGCCTTTGTGTGATAACTCTATCTTTCTGGAATCTACCTCCCCTCTCTCTTTATGCACTTGCCTAGAAGTCTTAGGTGTCCGTGGGTAAGCAACCGTTGTTTATCGATTAATAGAGCCAGCTCAACGTCCGAGACTTAGAATAGAACAAGACATTTGAATTCTAGCGCACTAGCCTTAGCAAGACTCCTGCTTCAAGTGCTTATTTGAATTTCTTAGTTGAAGGAGTGAGAATAGGCCTAAGGGAATAATCAATCCTGGGGTTCCTTTTGTCTCACCATTGGCTTCATTGGGATCATTTTCTAAGTATAGGAAGCAGAGAGGTTGCTAGTAGGTTTTTCTAAGTCCCTCCGTAGTCCAGTCCTTGAGTTCTTTCTTTGGAAGTAGTGAATGTGGTAAGAGGTGTATAACAATTACCCTTTCCTTTAGTCATGAAAGGGCTATTTCCCCTACCTTTCTTTCTAGGCGCAGGATTTCATTCCCCTAGTGCTTTCGTCCTTCTGAGGGGTGAAAGCGAGATTGAATGCTCTAAGCTGAGTGTAAGGGTAAAGTCGAGATAGTCTTGGAAATTCATCTACCTTGTTTGTGAGGTATTATTATAATAATTCACATTATTATATTAGGTAATAATCGCCTTATTTATGTCTTGTAGTATTGTCGGTCTAAGGAGAGGAATGGAAGTAGTCGTCTTGCTTCTTTTCTTTGGATCTTCTTATGTCTCTACTTCGCTTGATTCTCATGCCAGTGGACTTCATGCTCTGTTTTTGGCCTTATTAGCTTGATTTCATAAGTGAGCATGAAGATGGAATTGAATAGATAGTGAGAAAAAGCGCCTTTCGTGATTCAAGTAGTAAGTTCGGATTCATGATTGAGAAAGAAATCTTCCAAGCGCAGCTTTAGCTGAATCTATTATAGGGTAGTCTCTTTGGATAGATTGACTTAAGGAGATGAAGGCCCACATATTTCAAATCTCGGCTCCCCTCAAGGAAAAAGTGGGATACTTAGCTGAAAGGGTGAACAAGGACGAGCGCCTTCAATGGTTGCTCCAGTCGCCTGAAGCCTTGTGGATTGATTGTGGGGGATTTAGGCGTGTCATGCCAACCATCTTCCAGTTCCTGGATAATCATTCCCGGATAATGCTTGTCGCAGGGGCTAACCCTATCTTCGCGCATACTTCCTTGGTTGTCTGGGAGTTGAATCAGAAGCATCGAATGAAAGGTTCTTTCCAAGACCATATGCTATTGAATCAGCTGCTATTGCCGGGCGAGATTCTATCTTTTCCTTGTAGTCCACGGGATTTGACTCTGGGGAAGCTCATTCCTTGGATGGATCATAACTTATACAAAGGATAGTCTCTGTAAGAAGGACCAAAGCGCACTGAAAGAACCTACTGATTCTTGCCAGTCATAACAACCAAAACGGATTAGCCTTCGTTTTCCCCATTGGCGAAGTCATAAGTTGTGGTGAATCTGTGTCGCTACTATAAAGTGTTTTCCATAGTTCAATAGAGAAAAGAGAGAAGAGCAGGCCGATTTCCTTTACTTTATTATTAAACTTAAACAAAGAATCGTTTGACTTTGAATGCCGAAACCTTGAAAGCAAGGAAGGGCCTCTTTCCATCCATAGAATCTCTTCCTTATGCTAGCACTTTCAGCTATCTTTCTTAACCTGCTTCTATCAAAGCAGATTGTAAACTCTGACCATCGTCTCAGTGAAGTAGCCCATGGGTATGGGTTACGAACGATTAAGAGTTCTTGCTTAAAAAAAGGTACGTACTAACTGAGAGGGGAATCTATCCTGACTTTTAAGTAGCGCTTGATTGAGGGATGAACCCAGAATCCGTACTTTCCGGTGCTACGCCTACTCCCCTTTCCTCTTTCAAGTGGGTTGAACTCTTTCTAAGTCAAAAGGCCAAGTGTGTGCCACGAGTACTCTATCTTCGAAAAGGCATAATGTTGTTATAGAATCTACTATTTTAGGAATAGAATAAGCTTTGTGTCCTAACCAGATGTCGTGGGGCGATAAGGGGTGCTTTATCTAAACTAGGCAGGAGAACTTGGCTAACTTTTCTACTCTGATAGCATCTCTGAACGACAGGTACCCACTATCGTCGTAACGAAGAAATGAATTTATTAAGTGGGAAAGAGCCCTCATAAGGCCTCTCTCATCCCTTGCTTATGCTGAATCGAGATTTTATTGGTCTTCTTTGACCCGCGGGTGCGAATCGGTAGCTGTGAAACTAGCTCTGGCTTGATGACTGCTTTACTTTTAGCTTTTTCCTGGGGCATAGAAGGAGTTTATCCTTGTCACGACCCAAACTGGAGGATCATGACTAGCACCCGGGCCATATTTGCCGAGCACCAACGTACATTTTATCTAGTCTTCTTTATTATCATTAAGGGATAACGATATCAATAAAATAGTAGATATGGATCATGAACATACATCATATGGGATGACTATATTGCTAAGAAACTACATAAAAGGTACGAGCTACAATGCTACCATGAAAGACTATACAACAAAAATTAGCCAACAAGGCATACCAAACTATACAGGAGTCGACACCTGTCTATGAGCCTCTAAAGAAGCATAAGTAATGCAACATAGCTGGAACAGGGCCCCGACATACCCATAACATCTATAACAAAATGCATACCAAGATCACGGCAAGTCCGGAGAAGGGATCTCGCCTATAACCGTTGAACAGGAAAGCCTACTGTGGTGGGGGAGCTGCGTCTACCTGTCTATCAGGACCTGCAGCACGACATGCATCGTCCAAAAATAAAAAAGAACGTCAGTACGAATAAAGTACTGAGTATGTAAGGCAGGAAAGCATAAATAAGAACAGTAATGTAAAGAGAGATGTAGGAGATACAACCTGTAGCATCTGAGTGCTTCTAAGAGACAGTAACATGAAATGCATGATACATATATACATATAATATTTTTAAAACATCCGCCTCTGTGGGCATCATCATCATCAAAGAACATTCGCCTATGTGGGCATCATCATCATCATATCATACCCGGCCTCAAAGAGGACTCGG
>ML299481.1:0-18930 GCA_005239495.1 Nicotiana undulata | reverse complement strand
TCCGGGGAAGGGCCGGACCACAAGGATCTATCGTACGCAGCCTTACCCTGCATTTCTGCAAGATGCTGTTTCCATGGCTCGAAGCATGTAAAGCATAACAGTGTAAAATGTAAAATATTACTAAAAACTGAAAAGTAATACTCCCCCGTTTCAATTTAGATGAGGTAGTTTGACTTGGCGCGGAGTTTAAGAAAAGAAAACAAGACTTTTGAACATTGTGGTCTTAAAAGCTTAAGGGGTAAAAGCTTTGTGGGGCCATGACATTTGTGTGGTTATAAAAGCTTCTCATTAAGGGTAAAATGAAGAGTTTAAAGTTGAATTATTTCCAATTATAGATGACTAATAAGGAAAGTGTGTCATCCAAATTGAAACAGGGGAGTACTATTTAAGAGAAATATCTCACATATTATTAACTTTGAAATGAATTCCAAGTGAAATACCTAGAAATCTCAGATTGAAACCTCGTTATTTATGGAAGACTTCAAAGAAAACTTGATGATTGTTTCAAAGAATAAGAATTCTTCAAATTGAAACCTCAAGTCAAGTATTATTAAAATGTAAGTTACTTTTTCTCAATTACGAGCCAATCCGGTCCTGGTCACACCTATAGCCAAGCCCGGGTCCGTGCCGAATTTGAGCTACATTTGGGGCCGATATAGCCCTGCCTTTTCATCTGGGACGGTCTTGGACCTCGTTTTCTGGTCCGGATTGGCCAGTTTCCTAAGCTAACCTGTTCCAGTTGCCAGCTGTAGTTGACATTTGACGAAAATCTAATTGTCTGACGTGTATGGTGGAACTCCTAGATTACATCCCTCAAGATCAAAACATAATCAAAGTATCTCCTCGTGGGTGTAAAAAACACTTTTCTAAATACTCCCTTTCGACTAATTCAACCTAAGATAAAGTTTACCAGTAAGCCAGTAACAACCCCAACATATCCCTCTTCAGCACAAGTCTGAAGGCAATCCTATGTATGCATTGTTTAACCTATGAAACTTTAACTGTCTTATTTCCTAGTTCCTTAAAATTAATCTTCTTTCTCACTAACAATATGTTGGCATTTTAGAACTTAAAAGTATTGAGGTTCATCTAGTATGTGGTTGTCGGATGTCATATATGTTGATATTTAAGTTAATTGCAGGGGGTGTTCAGCGAAGTTTTCAGCCAGTTTTATGACAACAAGGAGGTCACTGGGAAGTTTCAACATTTGGTTGAATTTTTCCAGCAATTTTTTCCAAAGAGACAATCAGAGCAGAATTGTTTAAACAGCAGTAAATCAAAGACCTGAATTATGCACTGGGATAGCTCGATGACTCCGATTGCAGGCCGTAGCCAACCATGTCCCTTAGCAGTGCGTGGCACTGTTGCCATCTGCATGCAACAATAAACAAGAGTACTAACTCCAAGTCACAATTGAAAAAAGAGGGTAGATGAGAAACCAAAATTTAAGTGTAAAGTCAAACTTATACTAGCCAACACATACAGAACAGCAGCAAATGATATTCACGCCACCAAAAAGAAATACATCTATAAGAAATAAACTAAGTCTAAGCAAACTGTCTAGAATATACAATACTTATCCAAATTTTCTCTCTAAACGTTACAGTCTAACCGCCATAAAGGAATGTGAAATACTGTTCTAGTTTCTTCATTTTGTCCTCATAATTTACATTTTACTATGATGTTGCAAACAAGAATGTCGACAAGGCGTCTGGATTGTTGAAGAACAAAAAGAGAAGCTAAAGAATGGAAAATTGGTTCAGACAATCCACAAAAACTTGCTAAAAAGCATGTCAATCTGGATTTGCTCATGGATGTCAAAGCCACGTCAGTTTCCCAATAATGTTACAGGTTTGAGCTTTGCCTTTTCATGTCTACTTTATTTTCATAGCAATCCTGTATTTTCATTTAGTATTATAGCCTTTTATTTATCTGGGAGGGCCTGTTGTGATTGTTTCTGTTTGCAAAATAAAAGGCAGTATGTTCTCTAGCAGGAAAGACAAGACGAACACTTCCACTTTGGACAGCCCGGGAGGTTTCCATCAGTATACCAGTACATCCATAACAATTCAATATATCAAATTCAACTCAAAGTACTGAGGGAAGGGAGGGTGATTGAAGGGAGGGGGTTTGGGTGAGGGTGATTGAAGGGAGGATGAGGAGGACTGTGTCCATTTCCGAGAACCAGTTTGGTTTCATGCCGTGACGGTTGACTACTAATGCCATCCACATTGTGAGGAGATTGGTGGAGTAGTATAGGGCGGTGAAGAAGGTTTACATATGGTGTTCATTGACCTAGAGAAAGCTAATGAAGTCTCGAGAGAGGTCCTATGGAATGTTTGGAGGCTAAGAGAGTGCCTCTAGCATGTATTAGGATGATCCAGGATATGTATGATGGAGCTAAGACACGGGATAGGACAGCAGGAGGTGACTTGAGTACTTCCCGGTTAAGATGGGGTTGCATCAGGTATCAGCACTTAGCCCGTTTTTGTTTTCCTTGGCAATGGACGCATTGACGCGACACATTCAAGGGGAAGTGCCTTGGTGCATGTTATTTGCAGATGACATAGTCCTGATTGATGAGAAGCGTGGTGGTGTTAACGAGACGCTGGAGGTCTGGAGACATACCCTGGAGTCTAAGGGTTTCGAGTTGAGCAGGACCAAGACAGAATATTTAGAGAGTAAGTTCAGCGATGCTACCTAGGAAGCAGACGGGGATGTGAGGCTTGAGATGCAAGTCATCCCAGGAGAGAGAGTTTCAAGTATCTGGGGTCTATAATTCAGAATGATGGGGAGATTGATTAGGATGTCACACATCGTATCAGCCTATCAGCACAAGGAGGTCCGGTGTCTTGTGCGATAAGAATGTGCCATTGAAACTTAAGGGGTAAGTTCTACAAGGTAGTGGATAAATTGACCATGTTGTATGGGGCAGAGTGCTGGCCACTTAAGAATTCCCACGTCCAGCAAATGAAAGTAGCTGAAATGAGGATGTTGAGATGGATGCGTGGGCATACTAGGTTAGATAGAACTAGGAATGAAGTAATTCGGGACAAGGTGGGAGTGGCCCCTGTGGAGGAAAAGATGTGAGAGGCGAGGCTAAGATGGTTCGGGCATGTTAAGAGGAGAAGCACATATGCCTCAGTCATGAAGTGTGAAGATTGGCCTAGGGGAGTAAGAGGAAGGGTATAGGTAGGCCAAAGAAGTCGTGGGGGAGGTGATCACGCGGGACATGGCGCAGTTTGAGCTTACCGAGGACATGGCCCAGGGTGTGACGGGTGAGGATAAGGGTAGAAGGTTAGTAGGTAGTCGCGCGTTTTCCTTTGTCTTTAGTAGTTCATTAGTGTTAGTGTTAGTATGGTACCCTTTTATCCTGAGTTTGCTATTTTCGCATATCGTGTTCTGTTATTACTTGTCACCAGTACTTTCTTAGTTTGCTATCAGTGCTCCTTTTATATTCTCTATTGCTATCACACCTCGGGTTTAGTTTCTCTAAATAGACAGTCTTGCTATTACTTGTTATAGGTACTTCTTTCATATTCTTTATTGCTATCTTCAATTTATTTTCTAATATATTGTCTTGCTATGTATTGCTATCAGCGCTTCATCCATCTTCTTTAGCCGAGGGTCTATCGGAAACAATCTCTCTGCCCTCCCAGGGTAAGGGTAAGGCTACGTACATCCTACCCTCCCAAAACCCTACTTGTGGGATTTCACTGTTGTTGTTGTTTGTTGTTGTTGCAACTGAAAGTACTGAGATACAAGTCGGATTTGGTATTTGGATATTTTTTGTCTGACATAGTAAAAGACTAACTTGAAACTAGAATCAGACATGTCATCTGACGAATAATAATAGCATGAAACTTAACTCTGGGAATGAAAAACTGCATGATACTAGTAGCACCGTGCAAGAGTAATGCCCCTTGCTTTAAGAGGTAACGCAAAAAATTACCTTGATCAGCCCTTCAAGAAGACGAGGCGCAAGCTGCAGCACATTTTTGTAATCTTGCTGCAAGTTACTAGTTAAAGTGTCTGCTTGACGAAGTAAATGGGCTTGAATCAACATCTCTGCCTGAAAAAAGGAAGGGAATTAAACTTAGCTACAAGAGATTCATGACAAATACAAAATGCTTCAGTTATCATGGTTATATCTCCCATTAGCTTCACCTTAACAAGAGCCGGATGTTGTTTCCAAAATTTTGCTTGTTCCTGCCTGGCATTCTTACCATCCAGGTTTAATTCACTTTTCACAAGTTTGAAGAGTTCCTGAAGAGATTCTTCATCAGCTCTTCGAACTGGAATATCCATGAATTCAGCTGCCTTAATGAAGACATCCAGAACTTTGCTGTCATTTCAAGTGTCACAAGCAGTTTAAAAGGCAGTAAAAATATCACAAACTGAGCACACTTAATATCAACCAAGGCAAAAGGCTTAATGTTCAAAGATTGAGGATTCAGGGCATGAGGGCAAAAGGAATTTTTTTCCTCAAGAACGTAAAATTTCATAAGGTTAGTGAATGTCCTAATAAGCAGGATAGCGACCATGCAGTGGTAAGGGTATTGTCTTCAAACATATTCATGTAAGATGTTAGAGGCGACAATGTGCAAGGCATATGCATCTGGACTTCATTCCTTTGGTATATAAACTCAATCAATCAATCAGCTATATATCAATCCAAGTGATATATCTCCAGATCCAAAAATGTTTGTCATTATTAAGCTCAGAATTGATAAAAGAAATAATTATATCTCTGACTGGATGTGAACATAATCTATCTAGAAGAACAACAGAAGCTAAATAGCAACTAACAAATAGCTAAACTACATTGATTAAGCACATGTATCATGGAGGGCAGCAAAGAAATAGAGATTTAACTAATACGGACAAAATCTGTGCACTAGTTAAAGATTTATACCAAAGGTTGAATGAGTTTTCTCCGAGAAAGACAACTATTTCTTTCTTTCTTTTCTGAGGTAACATAAATTTCAAAAGAAATTTTAGGGTTTTTTTCCTTCTTTTTGAAGATAAATTCCAAGGGAGTTAATTTGTTCGGGTAAGAAGAATTTCAAATGAGCTAGTATTACTACTTCACTTAATGCACCATCATATTTTACATGAGGTTTCACCATGCAACATGTCTAATGTATTTTATGTATTAAACAATTACAGTGAATATGTTTGGCAAAAATGTTTTTACCTTGGAGCCAAGGAGGGCTTCACTAGTTCAAAATAAGCGGCTAGAGTTTCACGTCTGACAAAATTTCCCCCATATTTTGATGCTCTTGATAGATAAACAACGCCAAATGCCATAGGCAACAGTATGAAGCCTCCAAGAATCCAAATTAATAATATCCCACCAGATGCGCCACTGAAATCAAGCAGAAACTGAGGAAGTGCAATTCCCATTTGAAAACCCTATAGCAGGATGTAATATTGTTAAAATCTATGCAAGGATTTCAAGACACCGAACGTATTTCTCTCATTCCACATAGATAAGAGGACTAGTATAATTTTATTACTGAATAAAACGCAACACCTGTCTGCCATCTGGATGTCCATATTTCTCAAAATTTTCCCTTGAGACTGGATCTGTCAGCGCCTGGTAAGCTTTGGAAATATATTCCACGAAATACTTATTAGCAGCTGAAAATGGAGAAGAAAATTGATTAATAACTGATAAGCACAGACCATAATGCAGAATACCCGATTCTTTATAAATTTAGTTCATTTATCTTCTATTCCTTTCTATACTCTTCTTTTTTTTTCTTTTTTGTGAGCCGGATCTTCATCAATTAGAGGTAGACATATTAACTGCATCCCCGTAACACCTCTCACCTGGATCAGGGTTTTTGTCTGGATGGTATTGTATTGAAAGTCTCCTATATGCCTTCTTTATTACAGTTTCGGAAACTCCTGGTTCTAGCCCAAGAATACTGAATGGATCAAAAGCTTCAATCTGATTTAAAAGAAAGGGCTACGATGTCAGCAAGATCCAGACAAAAAACACTGTAAATTTTACATGCAACAACTCTTGGCTCTTGTTTTCTTTTTCCAATTCTTTTGGGGCAGGGGGCGTGGAGGGGAGTCTGTGATAGCTGTTTTTCCTAACATTGATATGCAAGGAGAAAAATCTAGGATAACCTATTAATCTCATTTAGAGAAGTAATTCCAACGTGGTTGACTTTCACCTCACGACTACTTTGCTTGATGGAATAAACAAGGAAGACCACAATAACCCAAAGCAGCAGCACGGTCAAGTTGCTACACGATAAAAAATTAGAGATCTGCACGAGGAAATTCAAAGATTAGAAAACGGGATATTGGGTTGTAATACCAATAATAATCTCCATGCGCACATCCAACATAGAATTAAATATAGATGCTTGGTTGATAGCTCACCCTTCGAAAAACGGATTTGTGATATTTTCCAGATCGAGCGCAAACTGAACACTCACAGTGAATACTCTTATCCTTCTTTGAAGCAGCACGAAGAAATTTATGTATTGTATAGGGTACTAAGGGTAGGGCAATTACTGACAATATAAAAATTGGGAATAAGGCACTATTTTCTCCAGAGTCAGCCATGAGAACTTCTGCGCAGAGAGTTTGCAGATGCTATAGCCTGCAAATAAACGTGATAGTATCAATAAATTGATTATAACAGTACCAAGTAGGGATAGCAGCCTTAATTACAATACATGCAAAAAGATAGAAATACAAGGGACCCTGCGGTGGTTGAGGATTTTCACATGCACGATGTGGAAAATAATGACATCTAACTATACCGCACTACTTAATTTATGGCGATGGTGTCTGGACCAGCTTGCGCGCTCCCGATTATTTCAATAGGTACCTACTACCTCCCACCAACACACCCAACCAACACAGGTACCAGGTAACTATGCTCGTCAAGTCTTCGGCAGAAAGGAATAAATCAACTAGTGTTTTTTTTACCTCAGCGATACTGCACTATTTCTCCTTTTATTGGTGGAAAACAACTCTTTTTGTTTGGGTTTTTACTTTTGGTATACTTCTTGTATACGAGTGTCTTTTGCCCAATTTCATTAGTAAAAATTATTACTATCAAAAAAATCGATACTGCACTTTTCTAAAGAATCCTAATTGGGCTTGAAAGACAAGTCGTATTGGAATAAAAGCAAATGGATACATAGAGGATCCTTTGCGTGTGTGATTGATACCATACTACCAGTTCCTAACCTCACGATAGGCAATTGTAGGGGAAATAACTGAAATTATCAGTGAATTTCAATTCAATCAACTGATCCATTCATATATAAGCTGGTAAGTTAGTATATACCGTGTAGCACCTTTGCACAGGAAATTTAACGTGGAGGATTGAATTGAACCTAAATAGCACATAAACATAACTGAACTAAGTGTTATAAAACAGTACCCTCTCAATAATCTCACGAATAAGTAAACTCATAAACCCATTAAACCTGTCAGCGCAATCATCAAAAATCAGGGTTCTAGATTTGGAAGCTTGAATCCCGCACAGGAAAAAAATATGAGAAATCGAAGTTATTCTTCTTCTCATACAACAACAAAGCCTAGATAAAGACTCCCATTTGACGTGCCAATTAAGATGAATAGCAGGTTTAGGTCAAAAAGTGAAAGCCCATATAAATTCAACAGTCAGCACCCAAACAAACTATTTCCTCAAAAGTCAAAATCAACGAAAAAGTCAAAGATTTGCATAGAAACGAAATGGGAGAATGAAAAGAAGAATCTTGCCTCTGTGGATGTGTTCGATTCTTCCAAGTGCAGTGAGAACTGCAAAATTCAGCTGTGGAGGTTGAAATTGGATTTGAGGACTGGTAACCCGAAACGTAAATCTCAAGTAGTTGTTTACTTTGCAACTTGGAATTGAAAATTGTGGGTTTAAGGATTTGACATTGAAGCATTCAATGCGAAATCTAACGTAATACAATACAAGATTTCTACAATCTTTTTCTTACTGCTGGAACCGGGACCAAGCCATGAAGTTGAGGGCAAAATTGTACCTTCTGCAGTAAAACAAATCTTGTGTTTTTTTTTTCTTTTTAATTTTAATAAAGCTTTATTCAAAATATAATTTTTGTCCATTTATACCCTTACATTATACAAATAAACTCTCTCATACTTGTCCTCACGTAAAATTGGGTGGACTCCAGGCAAGAGCGGATCTAGGATTTGAAGGCAGTGGACGCACTATTTTAAAAGGCGTTTTTGGGGCGAGGCGCACCAGAAATGCCACAGGCTCAAGAGGCGCACGTTCAACAATTCGGGGTGTACGTCCGGCCGTTCGGGGCAGAGGCGGATCCAAAATTTGAAAATTGCGGGTGCCAGTATATATATATATATATATATATATATATATATATATATATATACACGCACACCTACCACTAGCCAGAAAGACCGAATAGGAAGAATGGATGATTCAGTTAATTTTTGATTAATCCAGTTAGGTCTTTTATTTAAAAAAGGAAAATAAGTTCGATTTTAGTTCAACATTTTTACGTTTGATTTACAAAAAAAAAAAGTTCGCCTACAATTAGGAAATTTTAAAGAATAGCTTAATTACTATATAATTTTTGTTTGATTTGATTAATTGTTCATTATTCTTAGGTTAATTTTTCAATTTAAGTGTTGCGTTGTATGACAATTATTTTCAAAGCCAAAATTTTATAGTTATTAATCTATGAGAATCAACATCAACCTCTAAAAAAGAATACCTCTATTAATCCAGACATTTTTTTTAAAAGTCAATAAATAATATTGTTCAAATTATACTCCAACATATAAATTAATGTTGTATCACTAAAAAGAAAAAAATTATATACTACTTCGAATTTTAAAATTACGCATCGAAATAAATTATTTTGAAATAAATTTCATAAAGATATAATTGTAGGAAGCAAAATAAAAGCTAACTAAAGAAATTTAAAAAGAGAAAGAAGATAGAGGGATTTATATTAAATAACAGGAAGAAAAAATCGACCTGGATTCGTGCGATACTTTAGAGACTTCAAAAGTAGCGTCTGAACCATGGCACCCACCTGCAATTTGTTTAATCCGGGTGCCACTTTATATATATACTCATTTTTCATAAATATCAATATATCTATTAAGAATTTTGGCTAAGTGCGCGGGGGGCGTGCCACCCCGATCCGACAAGATATCCGTCCTGGTTCAGGGCATACGCCCTAGCGTTTGAGGCGAGCTTTTTTAGTGAGACGTAAGCCCCAAAGATTTTTTCAAATTAAAACAAAATTTGTTGAATAAGTCCTTCGTATAACACCAAAATTTTCAAAATTCAGCTTGGTAATTACTCAAAAGTTTTAAAAAGGAACTAAAATGTATTAAATTTAAAAGTCAAGACCTTTTTTATTGATTGAAGTCCCAATTCATGGTCTTTTTCAATTCTTTATCTTGACCGCTAGTCTGCTAATATCTCCCAAAAGTAACGAATATTCAATTTATTTTTACAAATATAAAGAGAATCACATTCTCCTTCATAGTAGCAAGTTCAAAGTTCAAATTGAAGGTTAGTCATCCTTTTTGTTCCTCCATGTAAAAAATATTATTCTTTTCGACTCCAGTTACTTGAGTTTCTAAGTAGCATATAATAAATTGTTTTGACTAGTATTTTGTGAGGATGAAGCACATCTCTCTCTCTCTCTCTCTCTCTCTCTCTCTCTATATATATATATATATATATATATATATATATATATATATATATATATATAAACAAGTAAAATTGTTTCCTAGCTATAAAATTGCTTCCTAGCTACGGGTAAAATTATAAACAAGTAAAATTGCATAAAAAATGATATATATATATATATATATATATATCATTTTTTATGCAATTTTACTTGTTTATAATTTTACCCGTAGTTATATTATTTTATATAATATTAAAAATTAAATAACTATAGGGCTTACGTCCCGTGCCTCGGGGCATACGCCTCGCTAAGGCATATGTAAAACGCACCGCCTTACGCCCACGCCTTTTAAAACATTGGGTGGACGCCACAATCTCCTTTAATATATACCTTATAATAAATAATATATAGTTTATTCGAAATATTTGTTCGATTTATTGTTTTTGTTTATTCAGGTAATTTAAAAAGCATTCTTATTTGCAGATATGAAAATTATATCTCCTTCCCATATCGTACTTGTAGATTTTCGCTGAGTATGTTGTTATTGGTTGTATGAGACATCAAGTTGCAGTTTATCATTTAAAGAAGGAATCAAACCTTTATTATTAACAATATAAAATATAATCAATATTTTCACTAGAGAACTATGCACAAGTAAAATAACATCTTCAATGAGAGGATTCTACAATCAGAATAAAAAAAATCATCAACAGATAAATTATACTCATAAGTGAATGCAAAATTAGGTAAACTACAAGATCCCGGAAATTAAAATCATAAATCTCATATTTTCCTAAGCAATGCTTGCGAAAAATTCATCATAATTTAATAATAAAGAGATTTGAATTGTATTTAATAATCATCGAATAACACAAAATTTTATATTATAATAATTAAATTTGATTCAATCCAAAACTAATATACCCATTTTTTTTATTTTGAAAGAAAGAAAATAAAAGATTTGAGATGAAGAGAAAAGCTTATTTTATGAAAAATTTAAACTTCGGAAGCTCTTTTTCACAGATCAAATATTAGAATAGAAGAAAAAATATAAAATAAAAATAAATGACATATAGGAAATTGGGAGATATCTAAAAAGGAAATGACTGAGATAAAGAAAATAAAAAGCACAATGAAAAGAAAAGTCAGAGAAGGTTCAAGATAAATTTGAACTTGAATTTTACACACGAGAAAAGCTTTCAAAATTCAAAAAGGTCTATTAGTCATGGCTGACTAGCACCTCTGTCAATTTTACGACTGCATGTGGGTGACATGATCAAATATTTAACTCAATTTAAGATTTTTTTACATAAATATATAATTATACTAACCTAGTTGGTGTCATACTATAACTGTGCTAAAAGGGTGAATCTGCCGTTGTTCCATATGTTCAAAATATTTCAAGAAAAGTATCTCAATTTACCCTTTAACTTTTCTCCGCAACTTAAAATTACGTTTTTATTAGAATTTTATTAAGTTATTCAGAGAAAATAAAATTGTTTTCTAGCTACGGGTAATATAATAGACATATGACTTCCTATATTTTAGCGCACTGAGTTATATTTCTTGGTCGTCTGTTGTTATTTTGCCAATTTCTTTTGAGATAGTGGTAATCAAGTAAATAGTAGACTAGTGAATAATATAAGTTCAATAAGGAAGTGTTGGAGAAATTTTATCAGGATCAAAATACTGCACCTAAATAAAAAATATATATAATCAAACCATTTTTATGACGGCATTGCTTTTTCTGATATTTTTTTGCCTTTATACTGAATAATTTTTATACACGTATAACATCATTTAACGTTAGATACGTGTATAACAATCATTTGACGTTAGATATTATTAGGCTGTGATATACGAAAATTATTAATAAAATATAATTAATGTTACAACTTAAAGAAAATAAAATTATTAAAATTTAAAAACAAAAGATATACATATTAAAAAAAGCTAATATATTATTTATAAATTCATTAAAAACTTTATCTAGTGGTAAGATATGCATGTATTTCAAATATTAATCATTTTGCATGATAAAAACTAGGGGTGGTAATTTGAGCCCAAACCCATCTAACCCGCCCAACCCGTCCAGAGATTAGTGGGTTGGGCTGAAAATATTTTAGCTCATGGGTCAATTTGGGCTGAGCCCAAGTTAACCCNCGCAAACCCCCTCAAAATATTTTTTATACCTTTTTTTGTATTTTGAATTTTCTGGTTTTTTGTTTTTCTTCACTACCCACCCACCCTACCCTCTACCCCCACCCTCACCCGCAAAATATTTTTTAACTTACACATTTTAAGGTAAAAAGATTTTTTAATGCAAGATGAGCATGGTTTAAAAACATGGGTCAAGTTGGGCGGGTTGGGTTATGACCCATTGTTTAGCCCATCTTGACCCAGCCCATCTTAGCCCAAGTACATTTTGGGTTGGGTTGGGCAATGACCCATTTATTGACCTAACCCATCTTGACCCACCCAAATTCAGCCCAACCCGCCCATTTGCCACCCCTATTAAAAACTTTTGTGCAATTGAATGAAAATAAACAAACACATCTTTTAATGGAAATGAGTGAAGTTTTTAATTATGCATGTAATATTCTTTATCTTTAAACTTATTATTCGTAATCTTAGAGATTTTACATGAATATCATAAAAGGGTAATTTTACCAAGAGTATGTTGCTATAACGGTTATGTTACTATCATAAAAGTTACCAAAGAGATGTAAAATACAACAGTGCAGAGTTGTTATATAATGATATTGTTTAGATGTCTGGTTGTTATATAATGATATTGTTTAGATGTCTGACTTATAGCAATGATCGACTTTTGCTTGCATAAGGCCCTCAAAGTATGCTTAAACGAGAGTCGTACATGTCAAGACCCAAACCTATGGTCCGCGACGGGGACCCGGTACCTTACTCAATCGAGTACCAACATAACATATCATTCTTATCATACTTTCATTGGCAAACGAGCCATCATGGGCTAACCGGAATAAACGTAGGGGAATACTCAATATAGGACAACCCAACCTGATATAAAAACTTACACATGTGACATACTGACCTATATGGCCAACATGATCATTTGTAAACTCAAAACATAGGCTCCAACAATACCATACAAGTATCTGTATACATGACATCAATCTACAAGCCACTAAGAGTACATAAGTATCATAAGGTTTGGACTAAGCCCCGCCATACCAATCAATATATGTCCTAATTATACTGACCAAATAAGCAACTCCGGAGCAAATGCAATGCGCCAACATCTTCCGCTGAGCTGATAGCCTACTTGGAGGACTCTTGACCTATCTATCGGGACCTGCGGGCATGAAATGCAGCGTCCCCAGGCAAAAGGGACGTCAGTACAAATAATATACCGAGTATGTAAGGAATGAAAATCAGTAAACAATAGTCATGAGAGAAACATGACGTAAAAGACTCAACATGTAAGTCTGAATAACACTGTGAATCACTTAACACTTATAATGTCATGGATATGCGTATAAATGTCATACCACACATGGGTATATGCGTTCATAACATCATCAAGTCTCTGAGGGCATCCCATCATATCATCTCGACCATTGTGGGCAAATCATAAACGTATACCAGCTGGTCAGGTGGTGGTTCGTACATAACGCCGTAACCTTTTTTCATATCCCATATACAAATAATATACATATACGCATGAGAATTACGTCAATAAAATCTTTCGGAATATCATAAGACCATTATGCCTCTAATTAATATCATGGAATAAACTCTATCAACTTACGTATTTTATGAGATCCATGAACAGATGATAGAATAATATGACACGTGGGAAAATCAAGAACATAAGCGTCTCTAATATTTCTATGAATAGAGTCATTTATGAAAATTTTGCATTTGCTCGTTTCGTTTGTGTCGTATATATCATGCCAAAAGAAAGAAAAGATAGCCTTAGCATACTGAATCGATTCTCTTGACTGTGATGACCCAAACGGTCATCCTAAGTAATTTTAGTTATATCTGTGTTCCGAGGCTCCGAAAGCCTCCGTTAATATCACCTCGATATGTGTGCGCATCTCGGACGTGTAGCCGGGAAGTCTTTATATTGAAATTGGATGAAAAATGGAATTTGTGATAATCAAATGAATAAAGTTGACTTTGGTCAACATTTTTGGTAAACGGACCCGGACCTGTGATGTGACGGTCCCAGAGGGTCCGTAGGAAAATATGGGACTTGGGCGTATGCCCGGATTCGAATTCCGAGGTCCCAAGCCCGAGAAATGAATTTTCAAAGAAAATTGTTTTCTGAAAATAATAAAGGATTTTGAAAAGGAATAATTATGTGAAAACCGTGTTACCGGGCCCGTATTATGGTTCTGGAGCTCGGAACAAGTTAATTATATGTTATTTGTCTTATCTGTGAAATTTGGTATAAAACGGACTTAGAATGGCGTGTTTCGGATCAAAATTGGAAAAATTAAGCTTTATGAAGTCTTAAGAAAATTCTAAGAGTTTTGAGGTTTGATTCATTGTTTTTGATGATATTTTGATGATTTAAAAGCTTGAATAAGTCCGTAGGATATTTTGGGAGTCGTGTGTGCTTTTGGTTTTGAGCCCCGAGGGCTCGGATGAGTTTCGAGTAGCTAACGGGGTGTGAAAGCATGGAAAATCTGGTGTGATGTTGTAGGTTTCGGATGTCTGGTGTAATACCCTTCGCGAACGCGACCAAGGGCTCGCGAACGCAAAGGGTAATTAGTGTTGCTTGGGTTTTGTTCTACGCGAACGTAGGGGTACGGGCGCGAACGCGGAGCTATGGGGGGGAGGGACTGCTCTACGCGAACGCGACGCCCCTCTCGCGAACACGTAGTGTTATAGGGTGGGGTCTGGGGTCAGGTAGGTTGTTCTTCGCGAACGCGGGCAGAGGCATGCGAACGCGGAAGGTCAGGGAGTCAAACCTACGTGAACGTGGCCCTGGTTCCGCGAACGCAGAAGTCCCAGCTGCCAACCCTTCGCGAACGCGACCAGTGGCCCGCGAACGCGAAGGGTAAATCCCTCCAGTGATTTTAATAACCCAAAATAGAACCATTTCGGGATTTCTCCCATTTTTCACAACTCTTCTTCCTCCCCATCCCACCTAGGCGAATTTTGAAGAACTTTTCCTCCATAGCCCCATAGGTAAGTATTGTTATCATCATTTCCTCTTATTTTCCTTCCATAATCACTAGAAAATCTAGGCCTAAAATCATAAAATCAAGTAGAAATTAGGGGTTTGGGGTAGAGTTAGGTTTTTGAAAAAATTGGGTGATTCAGGTCGGATCTTAAAACAAATTATATATTGTAACTCGTGGGGTTATGGGTGATCGGGTTTTGGTACGAACCTCGAGTTTGGACCAAGCGGGGCCGGGGTCGAATTTTAGTATTTTTGGAAGAATGATAGAAAATGTATAATTAGGCTTTGGGATTGAATTACTGAATAATTATTGATGTTATTAAGTCAATTATGTCTAGATATTATTGTTTCGGAGTTGGATTCGAGAGGCAGGGCTGTGATTGAGGCTTGACTTGCATTTTCTTTGGAGCCGAGGTAAGTGTTTGGCTTAACCTCAGCTTGAGGGATTAGGTATAGAGCCTTACTTGCTATGTGTAACTCATGTCCAACGTATAGGTGTGGTGACGAGTGCCTATGCGTTGCGGTCAAGCATGCCCGTGAGTCATTTGTGATGAAACTTACTATGTTCTTAATATTCTTCGCCCTGTGAGTAATTGGTGAATTAAAAAGTGATACATTGATGTTGTTTCATGACGTGGAGAGTTATTGAGTGATTTATTTCAGTTGAGGCTTACATTGTTGAATTTATAATTCTGATGCGAGGTTGATTATAGCTGAGACCATTGTCGGGCATTTGTTGATGTTGTAATTGATGATTTCTCCTTGCCGGGGCAATAGAATTGTATTGATGTATTTCCATGCGCCTGAGACTTCCTAGTGTTGACTTTCACATTATGTTGTTGCTTTGTGTTATTATTTACGCACGAGGGGACATTCCGTGCCGAGTGATTGTAAGGTTATGCACGAGGGGACATTCCGTGCCGAGTGTTATTATATATTCACGAGGGGACATTCTGTGCCGAGTGATTGTGACGTTATGCATGAGAGGACAATCCGTGCCGAGTGTCACTATATATGCACGAGGGGACATTCCGTGTCGAGTGTTATTATATATGCACGAGGGGACATTCCGTGCCAAGTGATTGTGAAGTTATGCACGAGGGGACATGCCGTGCCTTTTGTTGTTCCTTATCTGTTGAGAAGTTAAATTCCTGCCTTTATTTCTTTTACATATCAGTCACTGCCCTGTTCTACCGTGCTAGCAATTGTTGTCCCTTTTACCCCCAACATGTCCTCCCCGTATCTGTCTTACTTGCTTATTTTTGTTGCCATTTTTCCTGTTATTATATAAAACTGTACAAGTACATATGTTGTTGTTGGTCCTAGCCTCGTCACTACTTTGCCGAGGTTAGGCTCGACACTTACTCAGTACATGGGGTCGGTTGTACTGATGCTACACCTGCACTTCTTTATGTTGTGCAAACTACGCAGCCGGACCCGGTGATCACTCACGGTCGGAGTATCTCATCAGTTCACAACAGGAGACATCGAGGTAGACCCGCAGACGTTCGCGGGCCTTGACGTCACCGTCTACTATTCACTTTCAGCTCTGTCTTACTTTGTATTTCAAAGACAGCCCTATGCACTTATTTTCAGACCTTTTGTTGTAGTAATCTCTTAGACAGTTCGTGAGTATGTGACACCAGTTCTGGGATTTGTATATGGGTTTTATGTCAAAATTGCTATGTTATATTTTTGTTATTTGTTAAATTTCCCATTGTGAGCCATCGATGCCTTAGTTAACTTGCTCGTTTTAGTTGTTAATGAGTTTTGCTTAGTTCAGACATTGGCTTGTCTTGCGGGTTCACCGTTAGACGCAGTCATGGCCCGAATGTGAGATTTTGGGTCGTGACAATTTGGTATCAGAGCCCTAGGTTGCTTAGGTCTCACAACTCACGGAAAAACTTAGTAGAGTCTGAGGGATCGGTACGGAGACGTCTATACTTATCCCTCAGAGGCTGCAAAGTTAGGAATAACTTCATATCTTTCATTCTCTGTCGTGCCAGCTGAAAAATCTGATTACTAATTGAGTCTCTATTTTACTCTCTCGCAGATGGCGAGAACGCGCGCTTCCTCATCGACTCACCAGCAGCCTGATCCTCCTATTGCAGCTCCTACGAGGGGCCGAGGCCGTGCTAGAGGCCGAGGCCGAGGCAGAGCTAGAGCAGCAGCTCCAGTAGAGGACCCACATGTAGACTTTTCCGGTGAGGTTCCTACTCAGACAATTCCGGTTGGACCAACTCATGTCCCAGAGGGGTTCATCGCCACCCTAGTGCTTCAGGACGCTCTAGTTCGCTTAGTGGGACTCATGGAGAGTGTGGCTCAGGCGGTCTTCTTCCTACTGCACCATCTGGATCTTCGGCTGGGGGAGGGACCCAGACTCCTGCTATCCATACTCTAGAGCAGTTTGCCACTCAGTTCCAGACTCTGGCACCTCAGACAGCCGAAGTAGTTTAGTCGGGTATTGTGGCACCAACAGTTGAGAGAGCAGCCATGTCAGCAGACGCTCTGTAGAGGTTGGATCGGTTCACCAACTTATTCATTATTACATTTACGGGTGCACCATCATAGGATCCCTAGGACTATTTAGACAGTTGTTATGAGGTTCTTCGGAACATGGGCATTGTGGAGTCCAATGAAGTAGATTTTGCTACATTTCGTCTTTCTGGCACCGCCAAGACTTGGTCGAGAGATTACTGCTTGACTAGACCAGCTGGGTCTGCACCTCTGACTTGGGCTCAGTTCTCCGAGTTGTTCTTGGGGAAGTTCCTTCCAGTTACCCAGAGAGAGGATCTTCGGAGGCAGTTTGAGCATCTACAACAAAGCTCCATGTCCGTCACTCAGTACGAGACCAGGTTCATTACGCTGGCCAGGCATGCCATTATGATACTCCCCACTGATCGGGAGAGGGTTCGGAGGTTTATTGAGGGTCTAGCTCAGCCCATCAGGATTCAGATGGCCAGAGAGACCGGTACTGATATTTCTTTTCAGGAGGCAGCCGATGTGGCTAGGCGCATTGAGATGGTATTATCCCAGGGTGGTGGAAAGGGGTCTAACAAGAGACCTCGTCATTTTGGCCATTTCTGTGGTGCCTCATCTGGAGGCTGAGATCCTTTTGGCAGAGGTCATCCTCCTAGGCCTTATCAGTCGGCACTCCAGGTATCCCGAGGTGCACCTTCGGCGTCCATCAGTGCACCGCCGATTCAGAGCTATCAGAGTGGTCATTCTGGTCGTCAGGGACAGTTCCAGGGTCAGTATTCTCAGCAGTCGAGGTCTTGCTTCACTTGCGGTGGTATGGGGCATATTTCTAGGTTTTGCCCCCGAGGTTTTGGTGGTTCTCAGTATCAGGGTTCCCGTGCCATGGTTTCCACATCAAGTGCACCCTCACCCCCTCAGCCAGCTAGGGGTGGTGGTCGTGGTGCCAGAGGTGGAGGTCAGACTCATAGAGGTGGAGGGCAGACCATGAGGGGTAGAGGTCATCCCGTAGCAGGTAGACCCAAAGTTGTGCAGGTTGGAGGGGCTCAGCCCCGGTGTTATGCTTTTCCTGCTCGTCCAGATGCTGAGGCTTCTGATGCAGTTATTACAGGTACGGTTTCAGTTTGCAGCCGAGAGGCTTCAGTGTTATTTGATCCGGGTTCTACATTCTCCTATGTGTCTTCATATTTTTCCCCTTATTTGAGTATGCCCCGTGATTCCTTGGGTACTGCTATGCATGTGTCTACACCGGTGGGTGATTCTATAGTGGTAGATCGAGTCTACCGTGCTTGTGTAGTAGCTATTGGTGGTCTGGAGACTCAGGTTGATCTTTTGCTTCTTGATATGATGACTTTGATGTTATATTGGGGATGGATTGGCTATCTCCCTATCATGTTATTATAGACTGTCATGCCAAGACAGTGGCCTTGGCCTTACTAGGTGTGCCTCGTTTAGAGTGGAGAGAGACTCCTAGTCATTCTTCTGGTAGGGTTATTTCTTATATGAAGGCTCGACGCATGGTCGAGAAGGGTTGTTTGGCATATTTGGCCTATGTTCGTAATTCTAGTGCTGATGTTCCTTCTATAGAGTCTGTGCCCGTGGTTCGTG
>ML299480.1:0-12565 GCA_005239495.1 Nicotiana undulata | reverse complement strand
TGGCGGGTTCAGAGATCTGCACTTCTCTGAACCTGCAACAACCCTGTTTTAAGCCTAATATATCCCGGGACTTACTCGAAACTCACCCGAGCCCTCGGAGCTCCAAACCAAATATGCGCACAGCCTCGAAAACATCCTACGGATTTATTCGCGTAATCAAATCATCAAAATAACATCATAAACATCGAATTAACCCCAAAATCAATGAAAATTTCTAAAACTCCTTTAAACTTCAAATTTTACATTTAAGGTCTGAATCACGTCAAATAAATTTTGTTTCTTACCAAGCTTTACAGGCATAACATATATATTATATCGAACCTTTACCGGGCTTCGAAACGATAATACGGGCCCGATACCACATGTTTCACCTATAATTTTATTTTAAAAAACCTCTTTTATTTTCAGAAAATAATTTCTTTTAAAAATTCATTTCTCAGACTTGGGACCTCGAAATTCGATTCCGGTCATACTCCCAAGTCTCATATTTTCATACGGACCCTCCGGGATCGTCAAATCACGGGTCCGGGTCCCTTTACCAAAAATGTTGACCAAAGTCAACTTATTCACATTTTAGCACAAAATTATCATTTTTATCAGTTTTTCACATAACGGCTTCCCGGCTACACGCCCGGGCTGTGCACACAAATTGAGGTGAGATAGAAGAAGGTTTTCACGAACTCGGAATACGGAATTAGCTTGAAATATACGGAATGACCTTTTGGGTCATCACATAAGGTATCAAAATTAGTGTTCATATAAACAACTCCAGTCTTGTGGCTCAAGGCAGCCATTCTATCCGCCACTCTGTTAGCTTCCCTGAAGCAATGTCTGATGATTACTCCATTATTATGCACCAAGGTTTTTAGTTGTCTCACAATGTTTGCAATCCTCCATGGAGAAGGCCAGGTACCAGTGACGCAATTTTTAAGGAGTAGTGAATCAGTTTCACCAATGACTAGGTGGTGTCCATTTTGAATACACCAGTTGATGCCAAATAATAGTGCACACGCCTCTGCCCAGTTGCTTGTGCCTTGCCCCAAAGGTTTGGAGAATGCCATCATGAAATTACCCATGCAATCTCTAATTACACCTCCAGCACCACATTCTCCATCCACACAAGATCCATCACTATTGAGTTTAACAAAGAGGATGGGAGGTCTAATCCATTTGACAGCAATGATAGAGACTTCATTAAGAGAGATGTTGCACAGATTGTGGATGTCTGACCAATCATCCCCAATTTTGACATTCCCAAAGTTACTTTTAAGATTGTTGATAATGTTGAATGAAATGAGAGAGATGGATCTAACTGTGGAGGGTCTTTCCATACCATATTTGGCACTGCATCTGGATCTCCATAGCTCCCATAGAATGAAAAGAGGGAGAATTTTGAGAACATATGCAATGACAGAGTTTTTAGTTATCATATTCCAGCAATTGATATTAAGGGCAAAGTATTTCCAGATTAGTTTAACATAGTTGCCTTCGCAAAAAAGATGCTCAACAATCTCAACACCATTGGTTGTTTCCGCGTTTAAACAACACGAGCATATAGCAGGAACGTTGATACCAAACATACTGATCATGTCATCAGTAGGTAGTCTATTATGGACTGCCCTCCAGGTTTAAAAAGACATTTTGAAAGGGATATCATTATGCCAAATCTTTGAATCATAGTGGTTAGTACTCCTCTTTTGCCTCAGAAGGTTCCACGCAGTGGTTATGCAAAAATTACCAGTGTTTGAGCATATCCAATATGGGATATCCTCATTCTCTAGGATAAGCATAATTTGAAGTTGGATAATCTGTCTTTTTATAGGTTCAGGGAGTTTAACCTGAAGGCAGGACCAGTCCCATTGACCATCAATGAGAACTTCATTAAGCATTAAATTTTGATGGATCAGACCTTCATCTACCTTTTTGTACAATGGACCAATGTTGGACCAACTATCAAACCAGAAATTGATGTTTCCCCTACCAACATACCATAAAATGTTAGAGTCCACTCTCTCATTTATGTCACACATAGCTTTCCAGCTGTATGAGTTTCCTTTTGCCCAATTCACCGTGAGGGGGTGACTGTTGTCAGCATATTTAATCTTCATGAAATTGGACCATATGGTATTACTAGTTCTAAACTTCCACCATTGTTTAGCATGAAATTCCAAGGAGATGTCCTCAAGTCTCCTGAAGTAAGCTCCTCCTTCCTCAAACGGAAAGCAAAGATTATACCAAGACACCCAGTGAGGTTTTCCCCCTCATTAGTCCCAGACCAGAAGAATCTGGTGATGTATTTCTCAATCGTGTCAATAGTGCCTTTGGGGGGATGTACTGCAGCTAGAGTATGTATATTGAGGACCAGCAGCACATGTCTTATGAGAGTGACTCTACCTCCAAAAGATAGGAATTTTAGATGCCAACCTCTGATTCTGTTGATCACCTTGGTCACCATGTCAGAGTAGAAGGATAGTTTTTTTCTTCCAGAATGTAGGGGGCACCCCAAGCATTTCATAGGGAAGTTATCATATCTCATTTCAAGGATTCTCCTCACCCTATTGATGGTGCTTTGTGCTGTTCCAGGAGACAAAGTGAAGAAACTTTTGTTCTTGTTGATCAATTGCCCTGAAACCTTTTCATACTGGGATAGAGTCTTTAAAGTCAGCTGGAGTGAGTACTTCATGCTGCTAAAGAATATGATAGTGTCATCTGCAAAATACAGGTGATTGATTTTAGGTCCTTGATCGTTCATAAAAAAGCCTTTGTATCTAATATTGGTGTACAGATTATTAAGCATTTGGGAAAGTAACTCTGCACATATTATAAATAGAGAAGGGGATAGAGGGTCTCCCTGTCTTAGGCCTCTTCCTGATTTGAAGAAACCATGTCTGCCTCCATTCACAATGATGGAATACCAATTGTTGGAGATGAATCTGTGGATTAGTTCAATCCATACTTCTGCAAATCCCAGTTTCCTTAGCATGAAACATAGGAAAGGCTAAGAAACTCTGTCGTAAGCTTTAGTCATATCCTGTTTGATCACCACACTAGCTCCTTTCTTTGGTTTGCCTATATCATTGATAAGCTCTTGAGCAAGTAGAATATTTTCAGTAATGGCTCTTCCTTTAACAAAACCACTTTGGTTTTGAGTGATGATCTTAGGCGGGATTTTGCTTAATCTAGCATTTAGTATTTTAGCAACAATTTTGCTGGATACATTGCACATGCTGATTGGCCTGATGTCAGAGAAACTTTGAGGGGACTCCACTTTAGGAAGCATAATGACACATGTATGAGTGAAAATTTTAGGCAAAGTAGCTCCCTGAAAGAAGGAAACCAGAGCTTCCAAGAGATCTTCATGAATAATAGGCCAACAGGATTGATAAAATCTACATGTCAAACCATCTGGACCAGGGGAGCTATCAGGGTCTATAGAGAACACAGCCTTTTTCACCTCCGCTAGATTAGGAATGATAGTAAGATCCTCATTATCTTCATTGGAAACAACTCTTTTTACTACATTTAGTACATTGTTATCCTCAACAATGTTGTCGGCAGAAAACAAGTGATCAAAGTAATTGAGGGTTGCCTCTGCAATTTCGTTGCTTCCTTCAACCCAGTTGCCTTCCATGTCCTTAATCTTCTGGATATTAAGTCTTTTTCTCCTATTCTTAATGATACCATGTAAGAAAGCAGTGTTGGCATCCCCCTCTTTCAACCATTTGACTATGGCCTTCTGCCTCAGAATTTTATCCTGAAGCTTAAGATATCGAGTAAACTCAGCTCTGGCCTTAGAAAGATTCATTCTGTTTATAGGGCAATTGTTGGTCAATGAGGCTTATTCCAGGCTTCTAATGAGGATTTCCAATTTCTTAGGTTCTTCATATATATCCCCAAATTCTTCTCTTGACCAGGAACTACGAGAATTGCAAGTATTCTTGATTTTTTGATGAAGAGTGTATATGGGATTTCCTATCACATTAGTAGCCCATGCTTGTTGTACCACTTCCAAATAGTCCTTATGTTCAGGCCATATGTTGAGAAATTTAAAGTATCTTGTGAAATTAGTATTGTTCTCTTTGCACATGATAAGTAAAGGGGAATGGTCTGAGCAGGATCTGGACAAGTGTGTAACAGAGGTCCCTCCAAAGTTGTCAAACCATTCAGAGTTATATACAAGTTTATCGAGCCTTTTTCCATATGATGTTAGGGGGGTCCCTATCACACCAAGTATACCTGGAGCCAAGTAAACCTGCATCTTGGAGATTACAATCATTTAAGCAGGATATGAAGTCAAAGCTTTCTTCAATTCTGTATGGCCTTCCTCATATCTTTTCTTCAGCATTGGTGATCACATTAAAATCACCTACTACTCCCCAAGGTCCATCAACTTGATTGGAAATGTTCCTGAGTTGATCCCAGAGAGCACATCTTCTTTGTTGATCACATTTAGCATAAACAATAGACATATAGAACGGTACTGGACTCTGGGATTGAGTATTGTGGACTAGGACATGTTGTTCCTTATCTTCCACAATATCCAAAGTGCATTCTGAAGTCCAGAAGATCCATATCTTGTTGGAACAGTTGTGGAAGCATGATTGATAACCAAGCTTCCTTTTGAATTTGTCAATTTTCCTAGCTCCCACCATAGGTTCTTGAAGGAACATATAGGGAATTTTGTATCCATTCTTAAGAAGACAGAGTCTTCAGCAGCACCTTGAGACCCTAACCCTCTAATATTCCATGAAAGAGTGCTAATCATTAGAGATATCAGGGGGTTGGTTTTGTTCCCGAGAAGTAGTAGTATGATCTTCCATGGGTGGAGGCACAAAATTCCTAGAATAATGCTTGGATCCACCTATTGGGGATAAATTGTTGAAGTAAGTAATGTTCTGTTGTATTTTTGAAGGAGAACATTCCACATATTTCTCTTTGAAGAAATTCCCCGTGTTTTGTCACGACCCCAAATTCTAACAGGCCGTGATGGCGCCTATCGTGGAACTAGGATAGACAACCATCACATTCTACTCTTTTGTTCAATTATAACAGTTCACAATTTAATAATAAGCATGCAACCATGACATAGAGTAATATAATTACGTCTTAGCGTCCCAATAATACTCTAACAAACCTCCCAAGAACTGGAGTCAATAGCCATGAGCATCTAAGAATAGATAAATCTAACTCTTCTAAAACTATAATATCTTTCTCTGAATCAAGTGCTAAAAATATAATAAGGAAGGGAAATGGAGAAGATGTGGACGCTGGACAGCTACCTCGAAATCCCGTGAACTGCTGCTAACGAACAAGGCAGCTATTGCTCCAAATCGGGACCTAAATCTGTGCACAGATGCACAGGGAGTCTTTATGAGTACGCCAACTCAGTAGTAATGAAAATAAATCACAGTCTGAGAATTATAAAACACACAGTACATATACACAATTTCACAAAAACTAGTAAAACACCAAGTCACCATGTAGTATTCATCAAATACATAAGTTCGAAATCAGTTTCCAGAAATCCTTTGAACCAAGTGTAATATCAGTATATCTCAGTAAAATTCTCAGTAAAAACCAGCTTGAAAACGGAGTAATCATAGTTTGAAAACTCAGTAAAAATCTTCATAAAACTACCCCTCGGGCCAAAATCATTTCTCGTAACAATATCTTTCTGTATTAGCCCATCAGGCAACCTCACAATCACTCTGCCTATCAGGCAACCTCACAATCACTCTGCCCATCAGGCAACTCACAATCACTCTGCCCATCAGGCAACCTAACAATCACTCTGCATAAGCCCCACGGGCATCACTCATTAGGTACCTGCGCTCACTGGGGGTGTGTACAGACTCCGGAGGGGCTCCTACAGCCCAAGCGTTATAATAAGTCACAGCATGGCATAAATCACACACAATATAGGCCCGCAACCTCACTCATATCATATCATCCTCACAATATAGGCTAGCAGCCTCACTCAGTCAGACACTCTCAATTTTCCCTTCAGGCCATAATTATACCGGGTTCTCGACCCAAAAACAGTGTTTCATTTTCAAGAAGTAGTATCAAAATACTCTGAGTGTCAAAACAGTTTCACAGAAAAGACTGAGTAAAAATCATAACATATCAGTGAGGATAGTAGTAAAACATCCCCCAATGGGTAAACAAATAGACACTAGGCCCCAAACATGGCTTACAGCCCAAATCATATCATAATATAATAATACTAATTAAGCATAGGCTTAATAATCGATTTTGCAACTCAGTAGTCGCCCAAATAGGAAAGATGTTTCCAAAGTTTCCACTTTTTCATTTCAAAACCCGTGAAAGGGTGCATAATGGGTTTCATACCCTCAGGACAGGATTTTAAGACATTACTTACTTCAAAACTAGCCCGGAACTATTCCACAACACGCTTGCCTCTCGAATCAACCTCTGAAGTCTCCAAATCTACCAAGTTCAGATTTTTATCATCAATATGTGCTTAAGTAACAATTTCCAATCGAAAGATATCAAATTTAACCCAAAAATCCGAAACCGATCAAAACCTAACCCCCGCGCCAGCGTCCCAAAACTCAAAAAAATTTATACAAAAGTGTTGTTCGTTCTCTCACGAGTCCGTACATATAAAGAACACCAAAATCGGAGTTCGTTTGACCCCTAAAATCGACCCCTATAGGTCTCATAATCTCAAGCCCTAAAACTCAATTTTCTACTAATTTCCATGAATTTACACTGATATTACGTTATATAATCATCCATAAACGAGTTTTAATAATCATATTACTTACCTCTATGAAGAAAACTGATTTTCCCCTTCAAAACTCGCCCAAAAAGCTCTCTTCCGTACAACAATGGTGTAAAAATATGTTTAGGTCGCGGAGGTTTAATTTATATATTTTGCCCAGGTATTTCTGCACCTGCGAGACCGCACCTGCGACTCTTCCGCACCTGCGACCCACTGCCCGCTCTTGCGGTACCCTAACCGCACCTGCGACCTCTCCGCACCTGCGACCCTCTACTCGCACCTGCGAGCCCGCACCTGCGGTCAAACTTCCGCAGGTGCGGTTACACCAGCACCAGCAGCTGAAGCTGCATATTTCAAGTTCAAAACTTCCCGCTAACCATCCGGAATCAATCCCGAGCCCCTTGGGACCCCAACCAAACATACCAACACCTCACATATGATCATTCAAACTTAGTTGCACTCTCAAAACACTAAAATTAACATCAAAACACCAATTTTACATCGGATTCAAGCCTAAGAAATTTGATATTTCTAAAATCCACCAACGATGCCGAAACTATCAAAAACAACTCCGATTGACCTGAAATTTTGCAGACACATCCAAAATGACATTACGAACCTGTTCCAACTGTCGGAATTCCATTCCGACCCCAATAGCCTATTTTTCACTGCCGACCGGAAATCGTCAAAAACTAATTTGCCAATTCAAGCCTAATTCTACACCGGACATCACAAAAGTATTCTGAACATACTCCTAAGTCTCAAATCACCTAACGAAGCTATTCGAACCATAAAATCCGTATTCCGAGGTCGTTTACCAATAAGTCAACTCTCTATTGACTTTTCCAACTTCAAGGCTATTTTTAAGACTAAGTGGCTAAATTCTCATTATAATCACTTCGATTTCAAGCCTATCAACTCTAACACATCAATAACAGTTAAACCAAGCTATGATAAAGCAATAGCAGTAATTATAATGCAGGTTCTACATAACGACAGACCGGGTCGTTACATGTTTCTAACATATTCATCATCAAACTTGGAGGAGTCATAGTCTTTTGAGGAATTGTCCATCACTATGTCTGACTCATAATCTTTGTATGCAGTATCTTCAAAGGAAGCACCATCTCCTTGGATGTTAGGTATTGATACATTGATGTTTGGTGCTGGTTCTATATTACCACCAGATTCATGTTCTGTTTCTTTGGCCCTGTTGCCATAGGCTTTATCTACTAGCACAGAGTTTAAACCAAACAAAGGGATGATTTGAGGGCACGATTGCTGAACCAACGTGTTTTCATTTTCGAGAGAGATGTTCTACGGAATGAAGGCCTTGGAGGAAAATTTCATTGCTTTCCTGGTTACTTTGGAGTTTTTACCTTCTTGAACTTGTAATAGAGAGAGGTCCAGCGCGGGATGATCTTTATCAAATTTCGGGAGTTGAATGTTTATATCCTGCCTTGGATTGTTGCCATTGGTTTTGATCCTTTGGATGTAGTGCTTCTTTTTCCTTTGCTTCGTCTATGCTTCTTTGTCCCTTCTGGTGGGCTTTGTACCAACAATGTTGTGGTGATGAGGATTGTAGGCATTGGTTGGTCCCATTATATCCATACTTTCTACTTGACCATTGGACTTGTGAGAAACAACCACGGAATTCCTAGGAAGTATGAGCTTGGGGGATAGCTTTGCTCCTTTGTCATAGGTTGTATTAGTTTTGTTCACTTTGGCTTGATCTAGTATAGTTTTGTCAATGTTTTTGTTGGTGTTGTTATTCCCCTTTCCTTTTTTCTTTGAGACAGTTTGCCATTTTTCGTCTTTGGATCCTTCTCCTTGTTGAACTTCAGCATTCACCTCTTGTCCGATCATTATTTTGTTATGACAGATTGTGGATCCCGTCTTTCCTTGGTTGATCTCACTGTTATTTCTCTTTTCCTTAGCTTTGTTGTTGTAGTTGTCGTTATTTTGATCTCTGTTGTCTATAATCGTCTCACTTTTCCTTCCTTCATTTCTCAGTTCTGGATGTAGCACTCTACAAGCAGAATTATAGTGGCCTCTAATTTTGCAATGGGAGCAATATGAAGGAACTGATTCATATTCTATTTTCTGGCTCAACAGCTCGATAACCCCTTATGTATTTCTGATTTCAACACCAATTTCACTCAGTATAGGTCTGGAGAGGTCCATCTCAATGCGAATTTTGGTTGTGGTAGGTCTGGACTTAGCTATGGCAGCCTTATCCATGGTGAGGGGGATACCAATAGGCTCTACAATTCTGCAAATGGCATCCCATTCATAGAAGTGCCAGGAGAGATCTGGTAATGTAATCCAAACAAGGGCATGTGAGGACTCTCCATCTGGTTTGAATTTAGTAGACCACTTTTCAAGAGTCATCACTGTATCTGGACCTATCATTACGAATTTTTTGGCGATGAAATTCATATGATCTTCTAGGTTGTCGAAGTCAATAAACACATTTTTAGGTCGTAAGCACCGATTTTAATAGTTCCTTTTCCTTGAAAGATTTTTGCAAATTCACTTCGGATGATATCGATGGAAGGTCGAATCCTAAGAAACTTACCCACAATTGTCCATTTACATGCTAAGCTCTCATTTTATTCAAGAGTGAAAATGACAATGGGTTTTCCATTGACTACTTCATATGGCCGGTGTAGGAGCTTGATGTTGTTCCTTTCCGAGATTAGAGGTCTGTTTCCTAAAGCCCCTTTGTAAGAGGTTTGCTGAGCTTATCGATGGGTTATGACTTTTTGTGTGTCCCCATTTAGGGGCTGCATACATAGAGGGGGGGAATTCTAGATGTGAAAATGGGGTTGTTGCAGAGCTGGAATAATTATCTCCCTTTTTGGTAGGATGCCTTTGTAGTTAGGGATCATTAATGAATTGGGGGTTAGGGAAATTGATTATAGTTTTTGGCAGTAGGTTCAGTGGTGGTGGTGGGTCGGGGGGGACCGGTGTTTCCCCCATTTGATGCATTCGAGGTTGTTGGAACAGTGGTTTAAGGGGTAACGGTAATAAAACGCTTCTATTTTAGAGAGAAGCCAGAGCATGTATGAATTAGTTTATAAAAGAGGAACTTGCAAAATACACGTCACAAAGTAATGACCGAAGAAAAATAGTGGGACCACAATTCATAAGTGTCAAAAAACTGTGAATGAGAGAAAAATGTAACAGTGGAAAGTATTAAATTTTGTCCACGTCAGTAGCAATTGGACAACACGCACGGTCGGAGGTGTTTATTAATTCACATATGATCAAGTTGAAATGTTCATATGAGATTTTTAAAGTTTATTTACCAGCATGATAATCGGGTGCAAGTTTAAGTGGCCAGGAGGCATTTTTGCCTTTATAATGATCGGTGTATACACGCACTAATGGGTCCCACACAATTTCCTTTTATTTTATCAGTAGCTTTTTATTTGAGTCCATTACTCAAATAGTCATTCGACTATCTCATCTCTTAAAGTCACTTTTCTTTCGTTTGTAACAACAAAGTCATTAAACTATGCCTATTGCACTCAGAAGGTCACTCAACTAAATTTTTCAAATTTTGGATTGTCAAATACCTATTTTTCCCTCTAAATTATAGACATTTATCTTCTTTTTATTTTTTTAAAACTTTTTAATATAATGATTTTTTTCCTTTTTAATTTATATTTTGACTTACCTATAGAATAAACAAAAATTATTATTTATAAATTACAAAATAAAACTATTTAAGCATATATAATGTCGGAATAACAAAATAATGAGCATAGTAAAAAAATTAATTAAAACAATTTGTTAGTAATAACAATTTTAGTATTAACAACAAAAATTTAAAGACTTATTTACATAATTTAGTATGAAAGAAAATAAAGGTTATAAAATATAAATTCGATGCACATAATATAATAAAATTATTTAAATAAAGGTATTTTTATAATACTATACATTATATATTCTTGAAAAATATGCTCAATTATATTATTATGTTTCTACCAACTTTCCGACTCACAAAGTTATGTCACCGGAAATCAGGGGACTATCTATATAGGGTAAAATATGTTACGTTTGGTCGTCCGTGGAATATATATAATATAATTGAGCATAATTTTCAAGAATATATAATGTATTTTATAGAATACCTTTATTTGAATAATTATTTTTATATTAAGTGCATCGAATATATATTTTACAACCTTTATTTTCTTTCATTCTGAATTGTGTAAATAAATTTTTGAATATTTGTTGTTAATACTAAACTTATTAAATCGATCTTTTTACTATGCTCATTATTTTGTTATTCTAGCATTATAGATACTTAAATATTTTTTATTTTTTTAACTTATAAATAAATTTATTTATTCTATAGGTAAGTCCATAATATAAATTAAAATAAAAAAATTATAATATTAAAAAATAAAAAGAAGATAAATATTTATAATTTAGAGGGTAAAATAGGTATTTGGCAATCCAAAATTTGGAAAATCTAGTTGAGTGACCTTCTGAGTGCAATAGGCATAGTTCAGTGACTTTGTTGTTACAAACGAAAGAAAAGTGACTCTAGGAGATAATTTGAGATAGTTGAGTGACCATTTGAGTAATTGAGTCCTTTTTATTTTCAACTAGGGCCCCTAAGTTATTCATTCTTTCTTTTCATACTCTCCCCTCTTCGGTCGAAACCAAATTCTCAATCTCCCCTCTTCGATTCCTTCAAGAAAATCACTCCAACTATAATTTTCTCTTTATTCTATTGCAAAATCGGCTCTAATAGGATGTAAAGATTGGGTCTTCATTGTCCATACAAAGTCTATTCAAGTTGGTATTTATCATTTCATAACCCTAATATCTCATAGATAAAAATTGGGGAAGACCATAAAATAAAGATGTAAATACGAATTGACTAAAAACTAGTAATTTCTATTCTATAGATTTGAACTCACCTTCAATTTCAACACCACTGGTCGAAGCTCTTCAACAATGGCAGATACTTTACGTTTGGGAGGAATGATCGATAAAAGAATGGGTTCAAATAAAAAAGCTGAGTTTTACGTTTGGGAGCCTTTCTTATGGCTTATTTTGTATAACACATGGTGATTATATAGCAGATGAGCCTTTTAAATTTAGTCCTTACGCGCTCGAAAGAGGCGTGTCCGCTTAGGTTTAATTAAGCGTATAAGGTTAGCAAAATTCTGGGGGGAAAGTTCAGGGGGTAATAGGACCCCCGAAAAGAAAAGGTTTGAAATTGGTAATATTATAGTTATAGGACGGGAAGGATTTTATGCATTATCTCTATTTGAAATAAAATATTTGCATTTTTATTGTTAACACAAGAAAAAGTTGAGGTGGCATAAAAAATGAATAGGGCCGCCAGTAAAAATAGGAAAGTTAGAATCTTAATGAATAATGGATTGGGATGTCCTAATACTCATCAACTTAGGCTTATAACGTAAGAGATACATATAAGTAGGAAGCAGCAGCAGCCTACATTCACAAATTACNGCTTCGACGTCCGACAATCAACCTCCCACGTTAGAGCGTCTTCCACCTCTCATCGCCATAAAATCTTGCTTACTCAGTCGCTCTCAATCGTTGCAACATGAAGATGCATTCCTCAGCATGTTTGCAGACTCGCCTTACGTAATTCACTGTTTCAGACCTAATATTGAACTACAAGATGGCGTCGCCGTTTACAACTTACTACTCGAATATGCCTCCGGAGGAAGCTTAGACGATCGTCTTCACAACTACAACTCGGGGAAAGGACTGTCAGAGTTTGAAGTTAGAAAACACACCAGGAACATCGTTTTAGGGCTCATT
>ML299476.1:0-66762 GCA_005239495.1 Nicotiana undulata | reverse complement strand
TGTTGTTTTAGACTTCAATACTACACAATATTACAAGTTAATTGTGCAGTACCCAATTTTTGAGTGCTGTCTAATAAGAAGAACCAGGTTCTTCTTAGTCTACTACTTACTACTGTTTGCGGAATAATTAAGCAGTAATAGTAAAGACACAAATATTTTTACGTGGAAAACACCTAGCTCAAAAGGTGAAAAAACCACGACCTACTCCTCAGTAGGATTTTCTCAAACTCTTCACTAACTCTAAGCCAAAAACGGACTTACAAAATAAACTCTTTTGTAATCTTATGACTAACTCTAATCCTCTATGTATCAACTAGCCTCTAGATAATTTCTACAGATTTCAAGCTAACTCTAACTTGAACAATTTGTACCTATTACAATTGCTTCTATGGAAGTTGATAAGATACAGTATTTAAACTCCTACTACAATCAACTAGACTCAATATACGAACAATGGAATTGTTCCTTCTAGTTGAACTGTAGCCTTTGTATTCGCACAACAATTCTGCTTGCAAAACTTCTGGAACTTTGCTTCAGAACTTGATTCACTTTTGCACTTGTGCGTCACCTCTTTCAGTAGTAATACATTGATTATTTATAGAGTCCGTTTGTTGAGTCCATGATTCAATTCTGATCCAACTCTTCCTTGGTAAACGAGTTTGATGTAACTCAACTTCCTTCCTCTATTTCTGTCCTAGCTGAAATCAACTTCTATCTTCTCTTATCAATTTGCAACCTTTTCGTATTATGAGACATTCTCTTAG
Organism: Nicotiana undulata; assembly: GCA_005239495.1. Taxonomy (NCBI): domain Eukaryota; kingdom Viridiplantae; phylum Streptophyta; class Magnoliopsida; order Solanales; family Solanaceae; genus Nicotiana; species Nicotiana undulata. The sequence goes on along the minus strand of ML299476.1, from coordinate 65,998 downwards.
TTCTTTGATACTTAGCAATCACTGATATCTCCTAGACTTGTACGATTCGTGATCCAACTGCTTCATTCATAAGTGTATGCTATGATGGACCTGGTTCAACTGGACACCTTTTATTAATCTTCAAAACCCATTCAGTGACATGGGCCAACATGGTTATTTTAGATAGGCTGACTAAATCAGCACATTTCATTCCTATGGCAAGTACTTATACTTCAGAGCGGCTGGCTGAGATATATATTGGAGAGATTGTTCGCCTTCATGGTGTGCCCATGTCTATCATTTCTGATTGGGGTACGCAGTTCACTTCGCATTTTTGGAGGGAAGTTCAACGTGAGTTGGGTACCCGAGTAGAGTTGAGTACAACATTTCACCCTCAGACTGACGGGCAGTCCGAGCGTACCATTCATATATTGGAGGATATTCTCCGCGCTTGTGTTATTGACTTTGGAGGTTCGTGGGATCAGTTCTTGCCGTTAGCGGAGTTTGCTTATAATAATAGTTATCAGTCGAGCATTCAGATGGCTCCTTATGAGGCGTTATATAGTAGACAGTGCAGATCACAAGTTGGATGGTTTGAGCCGGGAGAGGCTCGGTTGTTGGGTACAGACCTACTTCAGAAGGCCTTAGATAAGGTCAAGATTATTCAGGAGAGACTTCGTGCAGCTCAGTCTAGGAAAAAGAGTTACGCTGATCGTAAGGTTCTCAATGTGGCATTCATGGTGGGAGAGAGAGTATTGCTTCGTGTGTCGCCCACGAAGGGTGTTATGAGGTTTGGAAAGAAGGGTAAGTTGATCCCTAGATATATCGGGTCGTTTGAGATTCTTGATAGAGTGGGGGAGGTAGCTTATAGACTCGCGTTGCCTCCAGGGTTATCCTCAGTTCATCCGGTATTCCACGTGTCTATGCTCTGGAAATATCATGGTGACTCGTCCCACGTGTTAGACTTCAGTTCTGTCCAATTGGGCAAAGAATTGACTTATGAGGAGGAGCCGGTAGCCATTTTAGACTGGCAGGTCAGTTGAGATCTAAGAGTTATCCTTCAGTTCGAGTGCAGTGGAGAAGTCAGCCCGTTGAGGCAGCTACTTGGGAGTCCGAGTCAGACATACATAGTAGATATCCACACTTGTTTACCAATTCAGGTAATTTTCTATGTCCGTTCGAGGACGAACGTTTGTTTTAGAGGTGGAGATTGTGATGACCCAAGGGGTCATTTTATGAATTTAGACTCTGTTCTAGGCTTAATAGCCCTAAAAAGATTAATTTAATTACCTCGATTTGCGTGCGCAGTTCATGCGTGAAACCGGAAAGCTTTTATGTGAAAATGTGAGAAATAGTGATTTCTATAATTTAAAACTTGATTATAGTTGACTTTGGTCAACATTTTGAGTATACGGACCCGGATCTGTGTTCCGATGACCCCGGGAGGTCCGCAGTAAAATATGGGACTCGGGCGTATGCCCGAAAATGGATTCCAAGGTCCCAAGCCTTAGAAATTAATTTTTGAAAGAAATTATTTTGCTGAATTACTTATGAAATAAAGAAAAGAATTAACGTGTGAAACTGTTGGTATCGGGCCCGTATTTTGGTTCCGGAGCTCGATACAGGTTGGTTATTATATTTAATCCTTACCTGTGAAATTTGGTGAAAAAAAGAGCTCGTTTGACGTGATTCAGACATCCGGTTGGAGAGTTATGAACTATAAGTGTTCTTGAGGAAAATGATGAGTTTTGAGGTTTAATTCATGGTTTTACATGTTATTTTCATGATTTGATCGCACGAGCAAGTCCGTATAATGGTTTTAGACTTGCGTGAATGATTTGTTTAGAGCCCCGAGGGCTCAGGTGAGTTTCGAGTAGGTCTCGGAGTGTTAAAAGTTTGAAAACCACTGGTTCTGGTGTGCCCGCACCTGCGAGCCTAGGGCCGCAGGTGCGAGACCGCAGGCGCGCTTCTAGGGCACGCAGGTGCGAGACCGCAGGCGCGCTTCTAGGGCACGCAGGTTCGGTCATCTCGCAATGCGGACCCCATCCCTGCATGAGCGGTCAAACCTCCGCAGGTGCGACCTTCAACTACCTTAGTCATTTCCGCATGTGCGATCCTTTTTCCGCACCTGCGAAGGCGCATGTGCAACCCAAGCACCGCAGGTGGACTGCCCAACCCTATAAAACCCAATTTTAAACGGGTAGAACCCTTTCGTCTCCAAAATTTCGAACCTTACAGCCCTAGGAGCGAATTTCTTCACCAAATATCATCCTCAGGTCATAGGTAATCAACTCTAAACTTTACTCTCTCAATTCCTTGTTGTTTTTCATCACTTTTAAATCAAAAACTAAGAATTTTCATGGTAAAAAATTGAGGGTTTGGGTAGAATTAGGGAATTATGTAAAAAATTAAATTTTTATATCGAATTGAGGTCGGATTTTGAAACTAATTGTATATTTGGGTTCGTCGGTGAATGAGTAAACATTAATTTGGTCCGAACCCCGAGTTTAGACCAAGCGGGCCCGGGGTTGAGTTTTCACTTTTCTTGACAAAACTTAGGAAAAATTATATTTTTCAATAAAGCTAGTTCCTTTAGCATTAATTAATGATGTTGAGTTAATTATGATTAGATTCGAGCAAGTTAGAACAAGATTCTAGAGAAAAAGTAGTAATTGAGCAGTGAGTGGCCTACGAAGTTGAGGTAAGCGCTTGGTCTAACCTTGACTTGAGGGAATAAGAATCCCCGCTTATTTGCTATGTGAATATCATGTGTGTGGTGTATAGGTGAGGTGACGAGTATCTATGCACCACCAAATGATCTGTTAAACATGATCCCTTCCCCGTTTCCAATTCAATTGATTCCTGTCTTAATTGTTCTATGTTAATTATTATTGCTATGACTACTTGGCCTTATTACTTTGTTGTTAAATAATATTGTGGTTATTTTGGGAAGAGTACTGGGTGTTTATTTGGCCCCATTGTGATATAGAAAGGTGGAACAGTTTGGCATTATTTTACGATATATATATATATATATATATATATATATATATATATATATATATATATATATATATATATATATATATATTCATTCATGTTGGTTTCACTTTTGTGATAATATTGATGAGTTTACGAGGAATACAATTTTCTGTTTATAAATGTTAAGATAAAGGTGTTGTGAAAGGCTTGGCCCGAACTGTGAAAGTTTCTGATAAACAAATAAACATTGATTGTGATAAGGGGGAAAAATTGATTGTGATAAGGGTGGAGAAATTGATTGTAATAAGGGTGAACAAATGATTGTGATAAGAGTGAAAAATTATGTTTTATTGAGTTAAATTACAAAGATTTGGAAATTCTCGTTTTACTCTACGGTTTTTCTTATATGTAGTACATGTTGTTATTTTAAAGTGAAGTGTGGAAATTTGGAAATTTTATTCGAGGATTGGGTTATAGCTGAGACTTGGAAAAGGTGACTGAGTTATTTAAATTGTTGTTACAGTTGTTGCTATTTACTTTTAGATTTCTTTCTTGCTTAATTGTTTATTGTTGTCACAGGTTACGTTATTAATGCCCCGCCGTAGCCTCGTTACTACTTCGTCGAGGTTAGGATCGACACTTACTCAGTACATGGGGTCGGTTGTACTGATACTACACTCTGCACTCTTTTGTGCAGATTCAGGTACCAGCCAGCAGTAGAGATATTTAGAGTTGCTACCTATTTCTTTTCCAGAGACACGAGGTATATCTGTCGGCGTTCGCAGATCCTGAGAGTCTTCTCTATAATATTGAGACTAGTGTTTTATTTGATTCAGAACAATTACATATTATTTCTTTCAGCCCATTATTTGTAGTATTCTTTAGTAGTTCGTGAATTATGACACCAGACCCTGGGGTAGTTTTAGACTTATTTATATAATTAGTTCGTGGCTCGGTTTAATTAATTGTTTATTATTTTATGTTTGAAATTATTCATTGCAAGTCAATAGATCAAGTTTAATTTAAAATTGTTTTATTCAGTTTAAATGGTTAATTAAAGAAAATAGTTGAGCGAACTCTAACATTGGCTTGCCTAGCAAGTGCGGTGTTAGGCGCCATCACGATCCCTAAGGTTAGGAATTGGGGTCGTGGCATTTTATTTCTAAAAAAAAACAAAAATGATTTAACAAAAGAAACCAAGAAATTAACTAACTTAAACCAACACTCACCATGTTTGAGTAGTTAATTTTTTTATGCCTTTTTTTTTCTTAAAAATAATTTTAGAATCTCCAAATTTGTAGGAGGTTTGTCCTAAAATGTGAAATTATTAAATTTTTGTTATTACACTTGACACCATCACATTGGATTACTTCTCTTATTATATATAAATAGATTTGCACAACCTAAAGCCTACATCATCCGTTGATACCCGAACACGATCCTGACTTAATTCCTTGGACTTTTTGTCACGACCCCAAAATATCCAGTCGTGATGGCACCTATCTTGGAATCAGGCAAGCCACACATTTCATTTGCTTAAAGTTGTTTTCAGAAAAATCACTATATTTGCAGCAAGAGTCTCATTTTATAAAGCATTAAAATGTTTAACATCATTAAACCCAACTAAACAAATCCTCGATCTAGTGTCATCGAGTCATGAGCTACTATAACTACAATGTCGTAATACAAAAGTAGACATCACAATTTGAAATAATGAAAATGTGATAGGTAGATAAAGAAGGAGAAACGAGGTTGCAATCGCCGGCTGCTACCTCGACGACTCCAAAGAAACTCTGACATCAAATCAACAACCACTACCGGGTCCCGATGTACCTGGATCTGCACACAAGGTGCAGATGGTAACGTGAGTACACCAACTCAGAAGTAACGAACCCAAATTATGGGCTAAGAGGTAGTGACAGACTAAACCTCAGTAAATGTAATAAAAACAGTGTACATAATTTAGGCATGTTCACAGTTCTAACAGATAATGATAACATAATGAATCAGATATGATCAGTAACCCATGTATAACTCAGTATACTCTACATGCCAATGTATTAACAGTGTGAAAATGCACTTAGTGCTCATAACTCTCGCATAGAAGTCCACTCAGTACTGTATATGGCTCTCAGGGCCCAGGGAAGATCCATCCCGGAATATACATAACACAGGTGATTGTAGTCACTCAATATTGAGGAAGGCCAATCCAGCCCCACAGAGAAGATCTATCTCCGGAATACAACACTCGGACAAGATCCATGTCCAAGGAAGATCCATCCCTCAATATCATCACTGCGCTCACTAGGGGTGTGCTACAGACTCCGGATGGGCTCCTACAGCCCAAACGCTATCACAAGCCAGATCCAGGCATAATCAATATAAGAAACTACGGCGCGCAGTCCGATCCCATAACTGTCTCTCATTAACAAGCTCTCGACCTCACTCAGTCATCACTCTCCAGTGTCGCTCACATGGGCTCACATATGCATGAACTAGCCCGAATCAATGATAAATGTACAAAATCAATGATTACCGAGACTGAGACATGATATGTTATGCTATGACAGGACTGAGTATGTAACATCAATAAAACACATGAGAAGACAGCAATAAATGGCCACTCGGGTCTTAGCATTATCAGCGTGAAGCCTTAACATAGTACTTAGCATGATTTCTAGCATGATCACATTGACCACATTGATAGAAGTACGAATATCAGTCCATAATAACTACTGAACGGTGCCATGGGGTGAACCAGGCCACAAATCACACGGTGGACGCCCACACGCCCGTCACTTGGCATGTAAGTCACCTTAATCATAGTCATATAACATACAGTTCGGGGTTTCGAACCCTCAGAACCAAGTTTGGAAACGTTACTTACCTCAAACCGGCTAAAATCCTAGTCCACAATGCTCTTGCCTCTAGACTCGGCCTCCGATTGCTCCGAATCTAAAAAAATAAGATTTATATCATCAATACATGCTAAAGGGACAAAGACCACTTGAAAAATATCAAATTTAACAAAAAATTCAAAAATTGTCCAAACCCGACCCCCGGGCCCACGTCTCGTAATTCGATAAAAATTATAAAACTGGAATCCTCACACTGTCACGAGTTCATACATACCAAATACACCAAAATCCGACAACAAATGGCCCCTCAAATCAAAGTCTAGAACTTCAAGCCCTAATCCCCCAATTTTAACCCTTAATCCTCATAAATTTCATGTCTAATCAGGTAAAAATCATCACATAATCGAGTATTGAGTTCAAGATCATTACCTCAGGGTGTTATCCCACGAATCCATATTCATATCCTCTTAAAAAGCTCCAAACCCGAACACAAATGGTGAAAAAATAGCCAAAATTTGCTAAGGCTTCTATTTATAGGTTCTGCCCAGCGATGACCTCATCTGCGGCCTTATTATCGCACCTGCGATCCCAGGTACGCAACTACGCTATTTCACTTAAAGCCCAAATCCCGCACATGCGTTCCACCTACCACACCTGCGACTTCGCAGGTGTGGCCAATCTTCCGCATCTGCGGTCCTTCTCCAATCCCGCACTTGCAATGACCAAGCTCGCACCTGCGGTGACCGCACCTGCGTCCACCCCTCCGCATCTGCGAAAATCACAGAACAGCAACACCAGGAGATTTCTAAGGCCAAAAACTCATCTGTCAACCATCCGAACACATCCCGAGGCCCTCAGGACCTCCACCAATGGTACCCACAAGTCATAAATGATCACCCGAACTTCACCGAACCCTCGGAACACCCAAAATAACATCAAAACACGAAATCGACCCATGATTTAAGCCTAAGGACTTTCAAACTTCCGAAATTCACCAACGATGCCGAAATTAACCAAACCTCGTCCGAATGACCTGAAAATTTGCACACACATCTCAAATGACACTGCGAACCTGTTCCAACTTCCGGAAATCCATTCCGACCCCGATAGCTAATTTTCCATTGCCGATCGGAAATTGCCAAAAACTAAATTTCGCCATTTCAAGCCTAATTCTACTCCGGACCTCAAAACAACATTCTGAACACGCTCCTAAGTTCCAAATCAACTAACGAAGCTAACCGAGCCATGCAATCCACATTCCGAGGTCGTTTACCTATAAGTCAACCTACAGTTGACTTTTCCAACTATCAAGCCAACTTAAGAGACTAAGTGTCTCATTTCTCACCACGACCACACCGAACCCAAACCAACCGACCCAACACAACAAAATGGAGCTAAACAACACATGATAAACCAAAAACAGGGAAAACATGGCTAATCTCACGGAACGACCGGTCGGGTCGTTACACTTTTACTTAGATTTCAAAGCTCCAAATCACTTGAATTCATTCCATAACATCTACATAGCTCGGAATCACTCCTACAAGGCATAAAACACACAATTAGTGCAAAACACTAGCGATTAAAGCTCAAACTCAATTAAACTACAGTAAATTATGGTGTAATAAGCGATTAAAATACATAATTATAGTCTATCATCACTACACAAACTTGGTTTTAGCTTCCAACTCTAAATCACGTGAATATATCTAACATTGTGTCATATTCTTAATGAATTTTAAATTCTTTAATATTAGGACTCTTAAAATAGTTGAAATAAGGTTATATTTAATAACTAAAATGTTAGTTGATTTAAGAATTCTAAACATTAGGGAAATTATTAAATTACTATTTGTCTAGTGCGGAACTTATCTTAAAAGGATAAAGAAGGCGAACAATCTTTCGATAGGGGCTAGCCTTGGATATAGTATATATTTTTGTGATATATGCTTTTTGTAAGCCGAGGGTCTATCTAACTTCATAAGGTAAATGTGAGATTGCGAGCACATTACCTCTCCATACCGCACTTATAAAATTACGATGGGTCTATTATTATTATTGTAACTGCAATGTCATGATGTTTCAAATTCTAATATCTTAGGAGTTTCACTTGTGAAATTTGAAACTCTATTACAATGGCTATTTTTTAATTACTTGACTAAAAAGTGGCTATTTGAAATTTTATCCTTGAGGCAGTTCGCGAAAGCCCATCCATTATGGGATAACAAAACAAGCATATATGCTGCTGATAACGATTTGGGACAGAACAAAAATAGTCGAATTATAATTAGTAATTGAAAAATAGTCACAGTTTCAAAACTAATCGAAATTAACCCATTTTTCATGTAAAGATAAAATCTAAACAAAAATATTCTTAAAATCCGAAAAAATCCTGCATAATATGGTGGAGTTCGAATCATTTACATATGCATGATGTGCTGGAATTTCATAATGTGCAAGATTTCAACATAATATGCCAGAAGCTTATACGTAGGAGCTCCATAATGCGACATATTATGCTGAAACTTTTCGTATTTATTTTTGTTCAGATTTTCTTTCCGAATAAAATAGTTGCTAATTTTTAGTGACTTGACAAACACTAACTATTTTTTCATTACCACTCCAGAAACAAGCTAACCCATGCTATTTTCACCGACGACTTCGTAAAAGGATGAAATTAGGGACCCAATAATAGAGTGCGCATATAATCTAATATATTATTATGTTAAGTTTAGTAAATAAATTAACTAAAAATAATTCCTTTGATACGCATAAAAAAGAATAATTAGGTGAGAGGACGTCAAGTCAAATTTTAAATAATATCTCATCAAATAATCATAGCATTTAAGTTTTAGAATTGTTACAGGGAAATTTATTTTAGTTAAGGAAATAAGTAAACATTTTTTAGGATAACCCAAAAAATGAAAAACTACTATTATTGGATTTTATTGGCTCTTTAACCAAGTGACACATCATAGCTATAGATTTAGTATTCAGCAAACTGAAATTGTGACGTAGAACCTTCACCTAATCACAATAACAACTCAGTAAAATTTTTATATTATGCTGGAACTTTTCGTGTTTATTTTTATTGAAATTTCTTTCCGTATAGAATAGTTATTGTTTTAATGAGTTTGCAAACGCTAACTATTTTTCGATAACCAGTGCAAAAACTAACAAACCCATACTATTTTCACTAACGATTTCGTAAAGGGATTAAATTAGGGACCCAATAATAGAGTGCGCATATTATCGAATATATTATTATGTTAAGTTCAGTTAAAAAATAACTGAAAATAATTCCTTTGATACGCGTAAAAACGAATAATTAGGCGAGATGTCGTCAAGTCAAATTTTAAATAATATCTCATCAAATAACCATAGTATTTAAGTTTTCGAATTATTACAGGGATTTTTTTTAGTTAAGGAAATAGGTAAACGTTTTTTTAGGATAACCCATAAAATGAAAAAGTAGTATTATTGGATTTTATTGGCTCTTTAACCAAGTGACACATCATTAGCTAAAGATTTAGTATTCAACAAACTGAAACTTGGACTTACAACAACAATAACAACCCAGTAAAAATCTTATAAGTAGAGTTTGGGGTGAGTTAAGTGTACGCGGACCTTATCCCTATCCTAAAGGGGTAGAGAGACTATTTCCAATAGACCCTCAACTCAAGAAGAAGAAAATAAGCAATAGACAATAAATCAGTGCCAGCAACAGAAGCAAGAAAAATAAAATAATATCAGAATCGTAAGAAACATTACACAATAACAATAACCAATACTAATGCCATAGAAAATATGTGGAAGCTATATAAACCACTAACAACCCAAGGCGAAACATTATCAGCCTAGTCCCGCCCCCGGAAACAACGTAGAAAAACGCTCGACTCCCTCCTAACCTACAACCCTAATGCTCGACCTTCACATTTTCCTATCCAGAGCCATGTCCTCGGAGATCTGAAGTCGCACCATGTCCTGCCTGATCACCTCACCCCAATACTTCTTAGGTCGTCCTCTACCTCTCCTCATACCTACCAATGTCAACCGCTCACACCTCATAATCGGGACATCTATGCTTCTCCTCCGCACGTGCCCGAACCATCTAAACCTCGCTTCACGTAACTTATCGTCCATGGTAGCCACGCCAACCTTCTCCCAAATATCTTAATTCCTAATTTATACAACCTAGTGTGCCCGCACATCCATCCCAACATCCTCATTTCTGCCACTTTCATCTTCTGGGTATGAGAATTCTTGGTTGCCCAACATTTAGCCCCATACAACATGGCTGGTCTAACCACCGCTCTATAGAACTTGTCTTTAAGTTTCGGTGGCACTTTCTTGTCACACAGGACTCCAGATGTTATCCTCCATTTTATCCACCCCACTCCTATACGGTGCGTGACATCTTCGTCAATCTCCCCACCCCCATGGATAATAGACGCAAGGTACTTGAAACTTCCTCTTGGGGATGACTTGTGAGTCAAGCCTCACGTCCATGTCCACTTCCCCCGACGTATCACGAAACTTACACTCCAGATATTCTGTCTTAGTCCTACTCAACTTGAAACCTTTAGGGCCTGTCTCCAAACATCCAGCCTTTCACTAATAGCCTGTTTGGCCAAGCTTCTCAAGAGGCCAAAAGTACTTTTTTTCTCAAAAACACTTTCCCCCCCTAACTTGAGGTGTTTGGCCAAGCTTTTTTGGTGAAAAAAATACTTTGTGGAGAAGCAGAAGCAGTTTCTGAGAAGTAGAAAAAAGTAGTTTCTTCCCAAAAGCAAAAGCATAAGCAGTTTTGACTTTTTTTCTTACCAAAAAATACTCTTAACAAAATATATATACCAAAATAACCGTTAAACCTAATACTTAGGATATCTATTTATAAATATTTTCTTATTATTTTTATAACTTTCTAATATATAATGACTTTAGGGGTGAAATATTTTATATTTGTTGAATGATTTTTAATATATTTAACTTATATTAAAATAATTAAGTACTTTCAAGTTTTATTTGCATACTTTAATTAAATAAAATGAAAAGATTTAATTATTGCATGTAATAATAAATTTTTAAGATTATTAATCTACTGACCCACATGTTGGGATCAAACTGGGTTTGTTGTTGTTGTTGTATTATTTACTTATAATATTAACTATTAAGTAAATCTATTCATGTCCTTATTCGTAATTCGATACTTAAAAGCACTTTCTGAAAAGCTTGGCCAAACACAAATTATTCAAAAGTGTTTTTCAGAGTGATTAGCCAAACACAAACTGCTTCTCTTCAAAAGTACTTTTGTCAAAAGCACTTTTGAAAAAAAGCACTTCTCAAAATAAGTTGATTTCTCCAGCTTGGCCAAACAGGCTATAACGCCACCTCAGATAAGTTGGTATTTTTCCTAACTTCACTTATGCCTTTTAATGGAGTTATGCTCCAGTTGATGTGATTAATGGACTAATTATATTTTGAATGATATAATTGCAGGTCATGAGTTGGGTGAGAATTAAGAGATTGAAAATCATCAAATACCTGCAAGAAAACTATCAAATTCAGGCTAAAACTGAAGAAGAAAGCTAAAAGAAATAAAAGTTCATCTTACGTGGGCCATGCAAGTCACCCACACATTTGGAGAACTAGGAGGCTGAAAGTTTATGTTCTGGAAGTGGCCACGCATCGTGGCCGCACGTGAAGAAATAAAGTATTGGGCCACGCATCTTGTATGAGCCACACAACTTGGCCACGCAAGATCCGAAGAGGATAATTTTGTCATCTTTTTAGAAGAGTATAAATAGTACTTTTTAGGTCTTTTTTGAGAACTTTTGACAAAGAGGAATACTGTGCGAGCGAGTGTGAGTGTTTCTAAGGTTTAACAAGTGACATCACGGTTTCTCAATCTTTTTCTTCTCTATTAGTATCAATGACCGGATTAAAGGATAATTTGATTGTTTCATCTATTGTCATATCTAGCTAAACTCATTAGCTAGGGTTGTGAATCCGGAGTAGTGTTATGACTATAGGTTATTAATATCGATTCGTCTTTGATTAAACATTGTGTTATCTAATTGTTCCATACTTTTTTGTATAATTTGGTGAGTGCAAACACTAGATTAACGCCTATCACACTGAGTTCTAACTTGAAAAAGTGAAATCGAGTTTAGGTATAAAGCAATTAGCAAGGAATTGGATAGATTAAAGAATTAATCTCATCTCAACTAATTGAATCAAGCTAGGAATAGAGAGATTCTTACTTGGTCATGAATAATTGTATTACATACAACTCTAAATAGCTTGGAAATGCATTTGTGAGAAAAAAATCTTAGTGCAAGAAAATATAAGTTGGCATTATTGATGTCATAACACATGTTTGATTGATTGAATCGAATATATCTATACCCATATCATAGCATACACGAAGGATGAGCAACCCTAGTGCTTTCTCTCATTGATTGCTACTCTCTAATTATTTTTGCATTCTAAGTGCTTGATTAAATTTCGTAGTCACAATTCTAGAAGTATTCGCAGAAAATCAACCTTTTATTTGAAGATTACTTTAAGTTCATTGAATTCACACACTCTTTGACATTCTAGCACACACCATGCTCCTCGTGGGATCGACCCCAACCTTGTTGGGTTTATTATTGCAATCGACCATACTACTTTCAATTTGAGAGTAGGATTGACCAGCCTCGCGTCTCATCAGTCGGAATTATATCATCAAACAATATACACCTCCTCTTGAATATGGTGTGTCAGTGCATCCATCGCTAGGGCAAATAAGAACGGGCTGAGCGCAGACCCTTGGTGCAACCCTATAACAACCGAAAAGTGCTCCGAGTCACCTCCTACAGTTCTAATCCGAGTCTTATCTCCCTTGTACATGTCCTTTACAAACCAAAACTGGAAAACATAGTTCCTATATTGATCTACAAAAAAAAGCAGAAATAACAAAATAAGGAGGAGCAAGATATAGGATTGAGGTCCAAAAAAGAGGCAGTGCCAAGACCATTTTATAAAGAGGTGCATTTTCTTAACAACATGCTAGAATTATTTACTTGGGGCAAATTTCATTTGAAGTAGAGTTTGAAGTTCGCTTATAGCAGTACAAACTTTACCTCGAGTCTAATGTTTGTTTGCAGCCGTGCAAACGTTGGATTTTGAGTTTGAAGTTTAAAGTTCTTTTAGCTTTTGAGAAGCTAATTACGGTTGTCATACTATGCCTCACACTTGAGTAAATCGTTGATTCTCCTTGAAGGTTTATATTTATCTCATTAATAATTACAGTAACAGATATATATTTTTTATTATCGTCTAAACCCACGTTGGAGTTTAAAATTTTGTAATAACATTTCTTTATGACACTGGATAATCAAATATTGAAACATTAGAGAGATGCGATGGTTGCATAGTCAGGGAGATGATGGTATTTTCCCCGAAACTAATTACTCATTACATAGTGACTAAACTTTAAATAGTCTTAAAATAGGCTATTTTTTGCACTTCGCCAATCTTATGGCCCTTGGGCCCAAACACTTCCTAGGTCCATTCAACATTTCTCTCGGGTAAAAATATCAAAGGCAACTGTAAACAGATAACAGAACGAGCGGCAATTCAAGTAATCTTAGTACTTGAGCTGATGAGCAGCCATGCCACTTCTTCTTCTTCCATGTAAGTCTTTCTCGATTCTCAATCCAATTCTGCCCCTCAACACTTCTCTTATTTACGACACTGCCACCAAATTCTCAGCTTTTTCTAGTCCCCCAAAATATCCACTTGTTAAAACCCCAAAAATTTCCAAGAATTTGTCTTCCCATTGGAATTCTCAAATAAGTTTACATACCCATGTCTCGTTTTGCTCTAAAAATGAAATCTTGGAAGAATTTAGTACTACCCAGTTGGCTAAAGTGCCTGAAATTGAGGAGTCTGAAGAGTTAGAATTGCTTAATAAGCCATACTTAAAGCAAATAAATAATGGGGTTGGTACAGAAATAGAAGAGGAGCCTAAAAAAGTTAGTAAAGATGAAGTCTTGGAGCCTTTTTACAAGTTATTTAAGCCTAGGGAGGAGTCATTGGAACAAGAAAGTAGTGATACAGAAGATACAGAACAGGAGGAGGAAGAAGTTCATTCAGTTGAAGAAGAAAGTAAGAAGATTAGTGTAGAGTATTACGAACCGAAACCGGGTGATTTGGTGGTAGGTGTTGTGGTTTCAGGCAATGAGAATAAACTTGATGTGAATGTTGGTGCTGACCTTTTGGGTACAATGTTAACTAAGGATGTTTTGCCTTTGTATGACAAAGAGATGGGTTATTTGTTGTGTGATTTGGAGAAGGATGCTGAGGAATTCTTGGTAAGAGGGAAAATGGGAATTGTGAGTTATGATGAGGCAATAGAGAGTGGGGAATCAATGTCAGGGAAGCCTGTTGTGGAGCTTGGGACTGTTCTCTTTGCTGAGGTTCTCGGAAGAACTCTCAGTGGTCGGCCGTTACTGTCTACGAGAAGGCTCTTTAGACGCATTGCTTGGCATCGAGTGAGGCAGGTTCTTTTCTCACTTTCTTTATTTTATAATATGCAAAGTTTGATTTTTCGTCTGTAGGGAACCTGATGTTTTAACTAATCCAATCAGTCGTCTAAATGTCAATTCCAAACTATTTGGGTTAGGTTGATGATTTACCTTATCAATGGAGCTGTTAGAAACCTGTACTTAAACTTAAAGCTCAAAATCGGATCACCATCTCCATTCTGAGCACGATTATACTTTCAACTGTATCGATTGATTGTCTTTTTAGTTATACTGCTGTCTCAAGGAGGCGCTGGTCCTATTATTCATTCATAAATTATAAAAAGTCATGTATTATTTTCCATATTTTTGAGCCTGGGTAACCAATCAGTCAACTTTGTCTCAATTTCAAATTGGCTGAGGTCGATTAAATGAATCTATTGCACTCTATTCAGCTCATTCGTATTCCTATAGTAAATAGAGTGTAAGACTCTATAATGTGCTAATTGCTGCTGGCAAACACTTCAATTTGGACCTAAACATATGCTATTGATAATATTATTCCTCTTAAGCACATAGATGTCATTGTCATATATTCTTCTAAATTTGGGACCTGAGAATCAGCATATTGTTCCTATTCTCCAATCTGTGATGCTTTTCCATTTTAGATTGTGAATTGGGAGAATTTTTTGGGTATGTCATTTGAACATCTTGAGTAGCTCTATCATTTACCTGTTTGCATGTTCAAATTATGCTGATAGATAATATAGCTCTAGGAGAAATGGTTCCAGTTATACTTGGTACAAACAAAGGGATGGTGGAAGACAAGACATTAGGATGGGCGATGAGAGAATATGGAAATTGAAAGATGAGTGAGCTCTGAGGGAAAACATAAAAAGACCTACTATTGCTAAGAATGAGTGAGGAAGTTGTGTGTCATGATATACTGGATCAAATTTGATGCTCTTACTTAGTTCTGAGCTATGTTTTTTTTTTGAAGTGTTTCTATTCTAGATTTGTTTTATCCTAGAGTTTTTAGCCCAAGAACTTAGCATTTTTTCTACTTTTATGCCACAGATTAAACAACTAAATGAACCTATTGAGGTGAAGATAACGGAGTGGAACACTGGCGGTCTTCTTACAAGAATAGAGGTATCTGGCCACACCTTGCCTCCATCAGTCCAGTGCAGGTCTACTTCTCTGTGTTAAACAGCTTGAACATGGTTTTGCAGGGCTTACGGGCTTTTCTTCCTAAGGCTGATTTAATGAACAGAGTTAATAGTTATACCGAGCTGAAGGAGAATGTAAGTTGGAACCTTTTAGTGTTCACCGATCGTATATACATTTAATTGACCTCTGTATCTTTGGATTTTATCATACATTTCTTCTGCTGCATTTAAAGCATGCGGCATTATATCACCTCTCAATTTAACTACTTAATTAGAGTGCTCGGAGGCACTAGCTTTCTTAATAGCAAATAACATCACGTTTATTAAGTTGTGACAGTAGATATGTAGGAAGCACTGCAATTGTATCTGTAGTTGGCCACGTTCTTCTAAGTTCAGTGTGCATACCAAATGGTTAGTGGCACAGTGCTGCTTCTTTGGCATCTTTCCCAAAAATATAAAATTGTTATATGACATCCCTTGGGGTGCGGCCCTTCCCAGGACCGTGCGTGAACGCGGGATACCTTGCGCACCGGGCTGCCCTTTTTTTATAAAATTGCTATAAAAAAATAAAAATAGAAGGAAAGTGCGAATTTTTGGTGGCCAGAATGTACTCTGCAATATGTAAACATTTCGTGAAATCTCCGCATTCTGCATCTTCTGCTCCATTTGACTTGGATTCCTTTATATTCATGTCTGTTTATTATACCTATTTCTTTTGTTTCAGGTGGGGCGTCGAATTAATGTGCTTATTACCAGAATAAACGAAGAGACTAATGACTTAATACTTAGTGAGAAGGAAGCTTGGGTTAGTTCTTTTCACCTTTAATACCTTTGTTTCTTGTGCATAATGATCTCATTGTTTTTGTTATTTATGAGATTTATCGCCTTTTTTCCATGCGGGTACCTTCGTTCCTCCTTCAATTATTTATTCTTGGAGAACCTGTCTTGATTATTTTTTATTTTCTTATTTTATTTCTCGAATCTTGGATTCTATAGCAAATGTTAAATCTGCAAGAGGGGGTCCTTGTGGAAGGAACAGTGAAAAAGCTTTTTCCCTTTGGCGCGCAGATAAGGATTGGTGAAACAAACCGAAGGTAATTTACACTGAACTTTCCAAAGAAAGAAGTCGGATTTAGCTTTAATTATTAGTGGCATGTAAAATTAAGAAACTTAATAATTCTGATCTAGGATAGCTCTGAATTTTGCAGTTGGAGCATTGGTGCAAATTGCAATCAACATTTCTTTTCTCGTTTTTATGCACAAATAGGTAGATGCAATTGATTGTTGTTCAGTATCATCTAGATATTGAATTGTTTCAAGGGAAAAGGCCCAAATACTGCCCCTGTACTATCTGAAATTGCTCAATATTGCTCTCGATCACGTGTTTGGTCCAATCATAACCTTGCCATTAACGGTAACTCCAGTGTGAGCATGAGTCCACACGTCCAAAACCTTTTAGGAAAATGTCCAAATTTTACCGCTCAATTTTTGAATGTGGTTTAGAATTATCCTCAAGTTATAGCTTTTTTGTGATCAATGGAAAAACTGATAACATTTTCCTGGGGGGGGGGGGGGGGGGGGGGGGTAATACTAGACCAAAAGTTTAACCTACATAAAAGGAAAAAAAAAACCTAGACCAAAAGTTTGATCGAGGGCAAAGTTGGTCAGTTCCGGACTGTATAGGGGCAAATTTTGACCCTTTTCTTTGTTTCGATTAAGGGAGATTATTCGTTCTATCTTATTTGGTAATTGAGTCTTATGTGCTCGTCATACTTTCAATTGATGGAGGTGTGGACTTGGTTCTTAATGATAAACACCTAGTAGGAGAATATCTACGAGGTTTGCTAGGCTTTGTCGTCTCTGATAGAAATTTTTATGGATTACCATTTCTTTTATTGCAGATATGTACTTTTATTGGATTTCTTTTATCTATTTCTTAGTGCCTTTACGATGGAAGTTTAGTTGCATGTGCATGTGTTTAAGCAGCAGGAGAGGCGAGGAGGTGACAGGGAGTCTAGCTGTACAATTCAATTCAATATCATTTGTGATTGTTGCCTGAATTCTTTATGGTGTCATTCAGGTGTACTAATTCATGAGATATGTTTAGGGAGTATGAGAGAGGAGATAAAATTTTGAACATTCTTCGGCTAAAGCAAGTCATATGTCTGTTCTTCCAGAAAAAGAGAGTATTTTTTCCCCTTCAAATTCTTATAACGGTTTTGCTTTTGAATTCTCAGTGGCTTGTTACACATCTCAAATGTCACCCGAGGCGAGATTACTTCTATCAATAACTTGTTAGCTGTTGATGAGAAGGTGAAAGTTATGGTTGTGAAGTCAATGTTTCCTGACAAAATATCTCTCAGGTATGTTGTAGAGATATTTTGTTTGATTATGCCCTATTCAATGGTAGGCATAAATGCGCCTACATGCCATAGTGTCTTAAAAATTACCTTGATACCTTTTATATGCATGCTTACTTTGATCGTTTATATTTCGACTTTTTGATATTTTGATATTTCAACTAGTAATATGTTGCCTCCATCTAAAAAATAACTAGTCTGTAATTTCTGAATCTTCAAAAATATTTTCATCTATCAAATTTACACATGTCCTATTTAACTTCGAAATGATATATATGGCAAACAATATCGGTGAAAGGCGTACAAGCTAATATCCTTTTACCTTAAGAGGTTAGGTTAGTATATTAGTCATAAATTTTGGAGATCCTAGGATTGCATCTCATTCATCCCACTTCTAGAGACCCCTTTTCCCCCTCCCAAAATAAACCAAGCAATGCGATACAACAACTGTGCCTCAACTCAAGTTAGTTAGGGTCGCTATATGAGGTAGTCAGTATCCATTTTTCTCCATTTGGAATGAAGCAGCACTAGAAGTGCATAACTTGGTAGCTATTATAATCACTCTTAGCTAAAAGCAGTGCCCATTACGTTGGTCATTCAACAGCTTTCATTGTGTTATCAACTCCTTTGCCAGGTAATACTCACCTAAATAGTGTTAAAATTTGTGGCTGAAATTTGCAAGTGGGGTAAAAACTTGGGTTTATAGTTCTCATGTCTATTAAATTGAGTATGGTAATCAATGTGGGCAACCAGTTCAGGTCAGACAAATTAAAAATGTCACTCAAGCTCCGGTTTTGTCCCATTTCTACTTCTTCAATTGCTGCAAAGATTATTTAGAATTATTTTGTCACGATTTTGATGGTCCAAATTGTCATTATGCGAGTGTGGGAAGCCTTCTGCTTTAATGTTAGTATGGATGTAATAGATAATAATATGGTCAAAATGGAAATTTTTAATAATAATAATAATAATATTAGTGCGGGATATTTCCAAATGAGGCAAGATTTTCTAGGTATTATGTTAGTTATGGCTGGAAATTTGAGCCAACTTTTCCGCTTCCGGTGAATGGAACAACAACAACAACAACAACCCAGTATAATCCCACAAGTGGGGTCTGGGGAGGGTAGTGTGTACGCAGACCTTACCCCTACCCTAGGGTAGAGAGGCTGTTTTCAATAGACCCTCGGCATCCTTCCTTACAAGAACTCCCCAGCTTGCTCTTGGGGTGACTCGAACTCACAACCTCTTGGTTGGAAGTGGAGAGTGCTTACCATCAGAGCAACCCAGTGAATGGAACATGAAACTTAAATCTTGTGTGCTTAACTTTCATGTTTATTTTATGGAGTAAATAACACTTCAGAATGAGAGCTCCTTATATAGGAGTTTATGCCGCATATAATGTGGTAAATAGTTATTTACTACTCTTAATGTGGTAAGAGAATATTCTACTACTAAATATAGAATTTTCGACTGAATATTACAATATCTGATTCAAGAAATGTGGTCAATATTGTCTTTATCAAAAAAGAGATATGGTCAATATTGTACCAAGGGTAACTTTTTATTTTTTATTTTTTAAATAAGGACCAATGTCGGTTCTTTCACATACAACTACCATTTTTTATGAATGTAAGGCAATAGAGTCCTTAATGGGATCTAAACTTGTCACCGTACCGATGCCCGCACTCCTACTAGGGGTTTCACTCTTGCAGCGTGTTTGATAGGGCTTAGCCCGAAGTGTGAGTTAACCATTTAGCTACTCCACTTGAGCAGACATAAATCTGTAGCTTAAAGCATAACAAAAACTTCTGCTTAAGTTGCTTTGGTTATGCCATGACCTGGTGAGCCCTTAAACATGTTATATACTGCTGTACATATTTACTATATCAGACCCAGCTCAACTGTCACAAAGGATATCTTGTTACATAGCACTAGTACTTAACATAATTTCTTATCAAGCTTTAATCTGGTTTTGGAAAGGTAGCCTTGGCGTAACCGGGAGTCATGTGACCAGCAGGTCACGGGTTCGACCGTGGAAACAGCCTCTTGTAGAAATGTAGGGTAAGGCTGCGCACATTAGACCCTTATGGTCCGGCCCTTCCTCGGACTCCGCGCATAGCGGGAGCTTATTGCACCGGGCTGCCCTTGCTTAGCTTTAATCTGGTTTTATTTTGGGGTGCTTGGACAAGACAATCTAGAAAATAATCCATCTCACTTGGGTATGTAATGTATTACTTTTGTTTGCTGGAAGCCCAAGGCTTTATGGCATGTTCCTTTTTTTTCATAAGTCTTTTTAAGGCTCTACGACATGTTATCTTCTTAGTTTGATTTTTCGATTCCTTGTTCTCGTGTACATCTCCTCGTTGGAGCCCTGTCCTACATAGCGTGTTGCTAACAAGAAATCAGGCAAAGATATTTTTTTAAGTGGTGAGATGCAATCCTACCAATGGATTTATTAAGATATTCACTACATTCCTGCATATGCTCAATTTGCTCCTTGCTTTCCACAATTAAGTTTTTGAATTTAAACGAGATCAAATACTTGTCATGTTGATCTCCTGGAACAGGCAAATAGTTCGCCAATCTGATATCCTCTCATTTTTGTCAAATGCAGTATTGCTGAACTTGAAAGCGAGCCAGGACTATTTTTAAAGGACAAGGAGGTGTGTCTCTCTTAAGTATTTCAGATCTCATCGCTAGTTTCAGTCGGTCATCCTTGCTTGTATCCCTTATATGGTGTAACACTACATTTTACTGTAGCATTTTGGACTCCATGTGATGTCATATATACAATTGTATAACAAGCGTGCTTTCTTCGCTGCAGAAAGTATTCGCTGAAGCAAAAGAGATGGCGAAGAAGTACAGACAGAACCTACGAACTGTTTCAGCAACAAGAAAACCAGAACCCCTTCCAACCGATAGACTACCTTTCGAAGATGAAGAAAGTCTGTATGCTAATTGGAGTTGGTTCAAGTTTGAGAGGGATACCGTATAAATGACATATCCCAACACTAAAAATGTAATGAACTGTATATCCTTCGGTATGTCTTTAGGTCTTTAGATAGCTTCCATGATAAATGTACCATAGTTCAAACCCCAGTTATATTCTTTTTCTGAACTGAGTAATAAGTTCCATTTTTATTGAACTTTCCTTTAAGAACACCTTTTGTAACGACCCGGCTAGGGGTGTTCAAAACCAAACCGAAACCGAAGCTTAATGGCTTATTGGTATCGGGTTAAAGGTTTAACGGACGGGGAACGGATTAAATTTTTTTTATTAATGGCTTATCGGTTTGGGGGCGGTTTATTTAATTTTTTTAACGGATAATACGTTAACCCGTTAAGAATATATATATATTAGAAAAAAGAGTTGGCAAAATTAATCCACCTTTTAGTAACTCGTGCAACACGTCCTTGTTTAAACGAATTCGGGTTATGACAAATAAACTTGATCTAACAGGGTGAATCCGAAATGTCATCAAACATTAGTCAAAATTTGTCAAATAATGTAATCCAACGAGTCAAAATGTAACCTAAGCTGGTCTAAACATATAAAATCAAGTTTGAAATGATGAATTATGTAAATGTGGAAGAACTTAAACTAATAATTTAAGAACAATACATTGCCTTTCACATTTATTTTTCCAAAAGCAAAATAAAGAGAAGATGTGGTGACGTTGGACAAGTTGATTTGTGATCTATTATTTCATCAATCTTGACCCTAACCATCTTAGAACGGATTGAGTCATAACCTTAAATTATATTCATAAATCCCTCACCGTGTATTGACTCGTAGCTTATGTCCTCTAGTACTGGTACGACTTTGGGATCAAACTCCCCAAATATAATGCACGCAATATAGATTGAATTAGGCCGATAAACCGCCCGATAAGAGCTAAACCGATACCATTCCGCCCGATATCTTATCGGGTGGCTAGCGGATTAATACATTTAAAAGCCGATAACCGTTAAGCCAAACCGTTAAGATTAATTAACCGCCTGATAAGCAGCCCTAGACCCGGCTGGTCGTTATCTGCATTATTATTACTGTTTTTGCCTTGCCATACATTGATTATACTGTTTATGATGTGTTAGAGTCGGTTGGCTCGGGTTCAGAATGGTTGTAGTGAGAATTGAGACACTTAGTCTCTAAAAATAGCCTTATAGTTGGAAAAGTCAACTGAGAGTTGACTTATTGGTAAACGATCTCGGAATGCGGATTTTATGGCTCGGATAGCTTCGTTAGGTGATTTGGGACTTAGGAGTGTGTTCGAAATATTTTTTTGATGTCCGGTGTAGCATTAGGCTTGAATTGACGAAAGTTAGTTTTTGGCGATTTCCGGTTGGCAGTGGAAAATAGGCTATCGGGGTCGGAATGGAATTCCGGAAGTTGGAACATGTTAGTAATAGCATTTTGGATATGTGTGCAAGATTTCAGGTCAATCGGATGTGTTTTGGTTGGTTTCGGCATCGTTGATGGAATTTAGGAATTTCATAGTTCATAGGGTTGAATTTGATGTGATTTTGGTGTTTTGATGTTGTTTTTGGTGTTTTGAAGACTCGACTAAATTTGAATGATGTTATGGGATACGTTGGTAGGTTTGGTTGAGATCCCGAGGGCCTCGGGTGTATTTCGGATGCTCAAACGAGCACTTTTGGACTTAAAGAGATTGCTGGTTTTTTGGTGTTATTGCAGCAGTGAATTGTTCATCGCGATCGCGTGGATCTGTCCGCGATCGCGTAGAGTAAGTTGAGGCAGGAGCGAATTTGTTCGGTGCGATCGCAAAGTTGGGGGTGCGATCGCGTAGTATTGAAGGGTTGTTCATCGCGAACGCAGGCCTGGGGACGCGATCGCGTAGAAGGATTTGGGGGTGGCTGTAAGGTGAGGAAATTACTCTATGCGATCGCATAACGCTGGTCGCGATCGCATAGGTGTTAGTCGCGATCGCAATGAGTAAATTTGGAAAGACAAGATTTTTGTTCTTCGCGATCGCGAGGAAGGTCCCGCGATCGCGGTGAGTAAATCACTGGGCAGTATAAATTAAATCAATCCGCGATCCTTGCCCACTTTTCCACCATTTTTGAACGGGAATAGAGCTTTTGGGGAGATTTTGAAGAGGAAACGTTGGATCTTCATTGAGGTAAGATTTTTGGACTCATTAACTCGATTATATATGATTAAGGACCAAATTAACAGTGTTTAATTAGGGAAAATCAGTGGAAAAAGGGGAAACTAGGGCTTGAGTTTAAGGGACCTTTTAAGGGTGATTTGAGGGATCATTTGGATCCGATTTCAGAGTTCTTTATATGTACGTACTCGTGAGATGATGAGGATCGTTATGGTGTAATGTTTGTCCAGTTCTGAGATGCGGGCCCGGGGGGTCAGGTTTTAGCTAATTTCGGGTTTTGTGCTTAAAATTGATATCTTTTGATTGAGTTTCATCCCCTTAGCATAATTTAATGTGAAAAATCTGAACTTGATAGATTTGGAGCACTCAAAAGTTCATTCGAGGGGCAAGCGTGTTGCAGAGTAGCTTTTCGGGCTAATTTTGAGGTAAGTAATGTCTTTAAATACTGTCCTGAGGGTATGGAACGCCGGACTTTACATCCTTTCACGATTTTGGAGTGACGCACATACTGGATAACGAGTGTGGGGCGAGCACGAATTGGAAAGTTGGAAATATGTTCCTTTTGAGGCGACTATTGAGTTGCGAAACCGCTTTTAAAGCATATGTTAAATAATATTACTATGTTTTGATATATTTGGGATGTAAGCCATGTTTGGGGCCTAGTGCCGATCTGTTTTAACCCCTTGGGGGCTATTTTTATGATATTCTCACTATTTTGATCATGATTTTACACTCAATCCTTCTTGTTAAATTGTTGACACTCAGATTTGTTGAAATTGTTATTTCTTGAAATGAAATACTATTTTGGGTCGAGAACCCCGTTTAATTATGGCCCGAGCGACATGTTGAGAGTGTCTGACTGAGTGAGGCCGAGAGACAATATTGTGAGGATGTTTATGATATGAGAGAGCCCGAGTGTCTGAGTGATTGATGTCATGATTTGGCTGTTTATAGTGCTTGGGCTGTAGGAGCCCCTCCGGAGTCTGTACACACCCCCACTGAGCGCAGGTACCTACTGAGTGTGAGTGCCGAGTGACAAGTGATTGGGAGGTATGAGTGACTGTGAAGTGCTGAGTGACTGTTACTGAGTGATGATGAGGTGTTGAGTGACTGATTATGAGTGATGATCTGGCCCAAGGGCAGTTTATAATGATATTTTGCTGAGCTTTTGATTATGGTTCACTTCATTTTTCATACTGAGATTTTTGGGAGTTTACTGAGAAACATTTGAGAACATACTTGTTCAAAGGATTTTTACGGAAACTGATTTTCAAACATATGTACTAGATGTTTACTTTGTTAAGACTCAGTATTTTTACTATTTGTGAATTGATGTTTGGTACTGTGTGATTCTTATCTTCAGACTTGATTTATTTTCATTACTACTAAGTTGGCGTACTCATCATTACTCCCTGCACTTGTGTGTGCAGATCCAGGTACTGGTTTTGAGCAGTAGTCATCCGAGTCCGTTCAGCGTCAACATTCGGGATTTTGAGGTAGTTGGCTAGCGTCCGCAACATCTCTATTTTCCTTCCTTCATTGAGTATTTAGTATTTGTTCTGAGATATTGTATTATGACATTAGCAGTGTAGTATTACTCTTAGATGATCGTGATCCGTTGACTCCAGTTCTAGGAGAGGGGTTATAGTATTAGTCTGTTAGATTATTTATGTTGTTTAAAGAATTTGAGTATTATATACTTGCTACAAAACGTTATTTGATGAATTTGGGATAATTTGCCAAAGTAATTGGGTAATTATGTGATAATGGTTAGCCTAGTTGCACGATAGGCGCCATCACGGCCGAATAGGATTTTGGGTCGTGACGAGTTGGTATCAGAGCACTAGGTTACATAGGACTCAACTGTCATGTGCAGGTTTAGTAGAGTCTTGCGGATCGGTACGGAGACGTCTGTACTTATCTTCGAGAGGCTACAGAACTCTTAGGAAAAATCTCATTTTATTGAACTCTGTCGTGCCATTTTATTGGTTCTTGAAATCTAAACTTCTGTGTTTCATTCTCTCACAGATGGTGAGGACACGCGCTACGGATCAGGGTGACCAGACACTAGCTGGACCCGCGAGAGGTCGAGGTCGCGGTCCAGGCCGTGGTAGAGGTAGGGGACCATCCCGCGCGGCATCCGGGGCAGTAGTAGTAGACCCCTCCTACTATTCAGGATCAGTTCCCGCCGCGGGAGTTCCAGAGGGACAGGCTCAGGCACCGGCAGTGCCCATAGTTATTTCGGGTCTTCAGGAGACCCTGGCTCAGATTTTGACAGTGTGTACTAGCTTGGCTCAGGCAGTTTCTATGTCTACTACTGCCGCTATATCTCAGGCCGGGGGAGGCACTCAGACTCCAGCTGCACGGACACCTGAGCAGGTTGTACAGGGTTTTCAGGCACCGGGGGCAGTCCCAGCCCAGCCGGTTGCCCCAGTTCAGGACTATGTGGTCCCAGCTATGCCCGAGGATGAGCAACGCAGGCTGGAGAGGTTCAGTAGACCTCAGCCTCCGAATTTCACCGGCACAGAGGGTGAGGATGCCCATGGTTTTCTGGATAAGTGTCAGAGGATACTCCGTACTGCTGGGATTCTGGAGACCAGTGGGGTCTCGTTTGCTACATTTGAGTTTGCTGGTGCTGCCTTCACTTGGTGGGAGGCATTTGAGAAGCGTAGGCCGGTTGGTTCAGCACCCCTCACCTGGCAGCAGTTTTCCACGATCATTTTGGAGAAGTACATTCCTCAGTCCCACAGAGAGGAGCAACGCAGGCAGTTTGAGCAGATGCGCCAATGAGAGTTGTCAGTTACACAGTACGAGATGCGGTTTTATGAGTTAGTCCTTACTGATAGGCAGAGGATCAGGAGGTTTGTAGATGGTCTCACGTATCAGCTTCGGATCTTGATGACTAGGGAGAGGGTGTCAGGTGCCACATTCGAGCAGGTTGTTGACATTGCTCGGGATATTGAGTCGGTTCGCAGGCAGGAGCGTGAGGAGAGGGAGGCCAAGAGGCCTCGGGGATCAGGTAGTTTCAGTGGTGCCCCTTCCAGAGGGCAGTTTCAGCACAGTAGAGGTCGTCCATTTAGACCTCCTCAGCCAGCCCGTCTAGCTTATAGTGGCGCATCTTCGGGGCAGGGTCCCCGCAGCTCTCATCCGGGACATTCTTCCTTTAGTGCACTTCCAGCTCAGAGCTCCTCCAGAGCATCATCATTCCAGGGTTCTTCTATGCATGGTTCATCCGGTGTCTATTTTAGTGGCAGGGATTCCCTTCAGTCCCCATCTCCAGCTCCAGGTAGTTGTTTTGAGTGTGGAGAGTTTGGGCATTTATGGAGGCAGTGTCCTCGTCGTCCTGGTAGTTCATCTCAGAAGAGGGTTCAGCCCTCGTCATCAGCCCCAGTTACTTCACCACCTACCCAGGCAGCCATAGGTGGTGGTCAGGCAGCTAGAGGCCGCCCTAGAGGAGGAGGTCGAGCAGGTGGAGGCCAGCCACGTACATTTCACTCCCAGCTAGGCCTGATGTTATGGCTTCCGATGCTGTGATTACAGGTACTATCTCAGTCTGTCACAGTGATGCTTTGGCTTTATTTGACCCTGGTTCCACATACTCTTATGTTTCATCATATTTTGCTCACTTTCTGAGTATGTCCCGTGAGTCTTTAGTTACATCTGTTCATGTGTCGACTCCGGTGGGCGATAATATTGTTGTAGGCCGTGTGTACTGGTCGTGTGTGATATCTATTGGGGGTCTGGAGACCGGAGTAGACTTGTTGTTACTCAGCATGGTTGATTATGATGTGATACTGGGCATGGATTGGTTATCCACATGTCATGCTATTCTTGATTGGCACGCTAAGACCGTGACTCTGGCTATGCCCGGAGTTCCGAGAGTTGAGTGGAGAGGGTCTATTGAGTATGTGCCTAGCAGAGTAATTTCTTACTTGAAGGCTCAGCGTATGGTTGAGAAAGGATGTGAATCTTATCTGGCTTTTGTGAGGGATGTTAGTGGTGAGACTTCTTCTGTTGATTCTGTTCTTGTGGTCCGTGATTTTTCGGATGTATTCCCTGCAGACCTGCCAGGCATGCCACCTGACAGGGACATTGATTTTGGTATTGACTTGGTTCCAGGCACCCAGCCTATCTCTACTCCACCCTATTGTATGGAACCAGCGGAGTTGAAAGAATTGAAAGAGCAGCTTTAGGAACTCTTAGATAAGGGGTTCATTCGGCCTAGTATGTCACCTTGGGGTGCACCGGTGTTGTTTGTGAAGAATAAGGATGGCTCTATGCGCATGTGTATTGATTATCGGCAGTTGAGTAAGGTTACGGTGAAGAACCGGTATCCTTTGCCCCGTATTGATGACTTGTTTGACCAGCTTCAGGGAGCTATAGTGTTCTCTAAGATTGATTTGAGATCATCAGCTGAAGATTCGGGATTATGACATTCTGAAGACTGCTTTCAGGACCAGATATGGTCATTATGAGTTTCTGGTTATGTCATTTGGGTTGACCAATGCCCCAGTCGCGTTCATGCATTTGATGAACATCGTGTTTCAGCCTTACCTTGATTCCTTCGTCATTGTGTTCATTGACGACATCCTGGTGTATTCCCGTAGCCAGTAGGAGCATGCCTAGCATTTGAGAGTTGTGTTGCAGAGATTGAGAGAGGAGAAGCTTTATGCAAAGTTCTCCAAGTGTGAGTTTTGGCTTGGTTCAGTAGCTTTCTTGGGGCACGTGGTGTCTAGTGAGGGTATTCAGGTTGATCTGAAGAAGATTGAGGCGGTGCAGAGTTTTCCCAGACCGTCCTCAGCTACAGAGATTAGGAGCTTCCTTGGTTTGGCGGGATATTACCGTCGCTTTGTAGAAAGGTTCTCATCTATTGCTTCGCCTTTGACCAAATTGACCCAGAAGGGTGCTCCATTCAGATGGTCCGATGAGTGTGAGGAGAGCTTTCAGAGGCTCAAGTCAGCATTGACCACGTCATCGGTATTGGTTTTGCCTACTGGTTCGGGTTCTTATACAGTTTACTATGATGCTTCTAGAGTTGTCTTAGGAGCGGTATTGATGCAGGACGGTAGGGTGATTGCCTACGCGTCTAGACAGTTGAAGGTGCACGAGAAGAATTATCCGGTGCACGATCTTGAGTTAACTGCCATTGTTCATGCTTTGAAGATTTGGCGCCATTATTTGTATGGAGTGCAGTGTGAGATTTTCACTGATCATCGTAGTTTGCAGTATCTGTTGAAGCAAAAGGACTTGAATTTGCGTCGGAGAAGGTGGTTATAGCTTCTCAAGGATTATGACCTCACTATTTTGTATCATCCGGGGAAGGCCAATGTAGTGGCCGATGCTTTGAGTCGCATAGCCGAGAGTTTGGGGAGTCTAGACCACCTTTCAGCAGTAGAGCGGTCTTTAGCACTTGATGTTCAGGCTTTAGCGGGTCAGTTGGTGAGATTGGATTTGTCAGAGCCTCCGCGGGTATTAGCTAGAATGGCTTCCCGGTCTAATCTCTATGATCAGATTAGAGCACGCCAGTATGATGACCGGCATTTGTTAGTTCTCCAGGACAGAGTCCGTCGAGGTGATGCCAAGGATGTGACTATCGGTGATGACGGAGTTATGAGGATGCAGGGCCGTATTTGCGTGTCCAATGTGGATGGGCTTCGAGAGTTGATATTAGCAGAGGCCCACAGCTCGCGGTATTCCATCTATCCAGGTGCCGCGAAGATGTATCAGGATCTAAGACAGCAGTATTGGTGGAGGCGGATGAAGAGAGATATTGTTGAGTATGTAGCACGGTGTCTCAACTTCCAGCTGGTCAAGTATGAGCACTAGAGACCAGGTGGATTACTTCAGAGGTTAGATATTCCGGAGTGGAAGTGGAAGAGGATCACCATGGATTTTGTAGTTGGGCTTCCACAAACTGTGAAGGGGTTTGATGCTATTTGGGTCATTGTGGATCGGCTGACCAAGTCCGAGCACTTCATTCCTGTCAGTACTACTTATACTTCGGAGCAGTTAGTTGGTATCTACATCAGAGAGATTGCCCGATTGCATGGAGTTCCAGTTTCTATCATTTCTGACGGAGGTACTCAGTTCATATCTCAATTTTGGAGGGCCGTGCAGAGAGGTATGGGTACTCAAGTAGAGTTGAGCACTGCATTTCATCCTCAGACCGACGGGCAGTCGGAGCGGACTATTCAGATTTTGGAGGACATGTTGCGTGCCTTTGTGATTGATTTGGGGGTTCATGGGACCAGTTTTTGCCACTCGCGGAGTTTGCATATAACAATAGCTACCAGTCCAGTATTCAGATGGCCCCGTATGAGGTTTTATATGGTAGGAGGTGTAGATCTCTGGTTGGTTGGTTTGAGCCTGGTGAGGCTAGGCTATTGGGCACAGATTTAGTTCAGGATGCGTTGGATAAGGTGAAGTTGATTCAGGAGCGACTTCGCACGGCGCAGTCTAGGCAGAAGAGTTATGCGGACCGGAAGGTCCGGGATGTGTCTTTCATGGTAGGAGAGAAGGTATTGTTGAAGGTGTCACCCAGGAAGGGTGTTATGAGATTCGTAAAAAGGGGAAAGCTGAGTCCCCGGTTCATTGGGCCTTTTGAGGTACTTCAGAGGGTTGGAGAGATGGCTTATAGACTTGCATTGCCACCCAGCTTATCGAGTGTTCATCCGGTATTTTATGTGTCGATGCTCCGGAAGTATATTGGTGACCCGTCTCATGTGTTAGACTTCGGCACAGTTCAGCTCGAGGGGGATATGTCATATGAGGTAGAGCCGGTGGCCATTTTGGGTCGTCAGGTCAGTATAAATTAAATCAATATGCGATCCTTGCCCACTTTTCCACCATTTTTGAACGGGAATAGAGCTTTTGGGGAGATTTTAAAGAGGGAAACGTTGGTTCTTCATTGAGGTAAGATTTTTGGAATCATTAACTCGATTATATATGATTAAGGACCAAATAAACAGTGTTTAATTAGGGAAAATCAGTGGAAAAGGGAAAACTAGGGCTTGAGTTTAAGGGACCTTTTAGGGGTGATTTGAGGGGTCATTTGGACTCCGATTTCAGAGTTCTTTATATGTACGGACTCGTGAGATGATGAGGATCGTTTTGGTGTAAAGTTTGTCGAGTTCCAAGACGCGGGCCCGGGGGTCAGGTTTTGTGCTTAAAATTGATATCTTTCGATTGAGTTTCATCCCCTTAGCATAATTTAATGTGAAAAATCTGAACTTGACAGATTTGGAGCACTCGAAAGTTGATTCGAGGGTCAAGCGTGTTGCAGAGTAGCTTTTCGGGCTAATTTGAGGTAAGTAATGTCTTTAAATCCTGTCCTGAGGGTATGAAACCCCGGACTTTACATCCTTTCACGGTTTTGGAGTGACGCACACACTGGATGACGAGTGTGGGGCGTGCACGAACTGGAAAGTTGGAAATATGTTTCTTTTGAGGCGACTATTGAGTTGCGAAACCGCTTTTAAAGCATATGTTAAATAATATTACTATGTTTTGATATATTTGGGCTTTGTAAGCCATGTTTGGGGCCTAGTGCCGATCTGTTTTAACCCCTTGGGGGCTATTTTATGATATTCTCACTATTTTGATCATGATTTTACACTCAGTCCTTCTTGTTAAATTGTTGACACTCAGATTTGTTGAAATTGTTATTTCTTGAAATGAAATACTGTTTTGGGTCGAGAACCCCGTTTAATTATGGCCCGAGTTGCATGTTGAGAGTGTCTGACTGAGTGAGGTCGAGGGACAATATTGTGACGATGTTTATGATATGAGAGAGGGCGAGTGTTTGAGTGATTGATGTCATGATTTGGCTGTTTATAGCGTTTGGGCTGTAGGAGCCCCTCCGGAGTCTGTACACACCCCCAATGAGCGCAGGTACCTACTGAGTGCGAGTGATGAGTGACGAGTGATTGGGAGGTATGAGTAATTGTGAGGTGCTGAGTGATTGTTACTGAGTGATGATGAGGTGTTGAGTGACTGATTATGAGTGATGATCTGGCCCGAGGGGAAGTTTATAATGATATTTTGTTGAGCTTTTGATTATGATTACTTCATTTTTCTTACTGAGATTTTTGGGAGTTTACTGAGAAACATTTGAGAATATACTTGTTCAAAGGATTTTTACGAAAACTGGTTTTCAAACATATGTACTAGATGTTTACTTTATTAAGGCTCGGTATTTTTACTATTTGTGAATTGATGTTTGGTACTGTGTGATTCTTATCTTCAGACTTGATTTATTTTTATTACTACTGAGTTGGCGTACTCATCATTACTCCATGCACCTCTGTGTGCAGATCCAGGTACTGGTTCTGAGCAGTAGTCATCCGAGTCCGTTCGGCATCAGCATTCGAGATTTTGAGGTAGTTGTCCAGCGTCCGCAACATCTCTATTTTCCTTCCTTCATTGAGTATTTAGTATTTGTTCTGAGACATTGTATTATGACATTAGCAGTGTAGTATTACTCTTAGATGCTTGTGATCCGTTGACTCTAGTTCTGGGAGAAGGGTTATAGTCTGTTAGATTATTTATGTTGTTTAAAGAATTTGAATATTATATACTTGCTAC
This sequence comes from Nicotiana undulata, assembly GCA_005239495.1. Lineage (NCBI taxonomy): Eukaryota > Viridiplantae > Streptophyta > Magnoliopsida > Solanales > Solanaceae > Nicotiana > Nicotiana undulata. The sequence continues at coordinate 34,431 of ML299476.1, read as the reverse complement.
GAAACGTTATTTGATGAATTTGGGATAATTTGCCAAAGTAATTGGATAATTATGTGATAATGGCTAGCCTAGTTCCACGATAGGCGTCATCACGGCCGAATAGGATTTGGGGTCGTGGCACCTTTTGAAGTTTCACATCCCTTTTGGCAATATCATGTTTCCGAAATTGGACTAATTGAGTCCGGGGCATTTGCACAAATGGCCTTTTTTGAGGTCACTATTTCACTTCTCCCCCTTAGTTCGGGGGTTGAATTTGTCGCAAAATTTAGCGCTCTGGGTTAACGGGCCAGAGTTTAAATAGTAGCCTCATAAAGGCCAAAGATAGAAATGACACTAGGTTGCCACTCTAAAGGACTATTATTTAGGAATTAGGCAATGTGTCCTGAATTTTAGTTTTTTCGTTTAATTTTTCAGGACATTGTGTCATGAATTTCCTGAAATTAATATTTTGAGTTCAAATTATCAGGACAAAATAAATACTGACTAATATTTAAATAGAAGCCCTAAGAATGGTTGTTTGTGTACTTTCCCCGAAATATTAGGGAACTTTACATAACTATCATAGTTTAAAATAACTATGATAAATTCTTAGCATGAAACCCAATTTTACAGCTGTGGCAGAAAAATATTTATATTTGTAGTACAGCTCCATTAAAATAGGAATATTAATTATTAATCCCTAAACATAAGCAATTTGAATGGAAAGTCAATAATTCTTTGTACAAAAATCATGCCTTTTTTTTGCTCTTTATCTATTAGCTTTCCTTCTTTTTCTTCATCTTCTTAATTTTGTTTTATGTCGAAGCATGTATTTTCTAAATTTGTTCCGTTCGTTTTCTTTTTAATTTTTTTTCTTAAGTTTTTTTCTTCCTTCCTTCTTCCTTTTGTAACACAAAAATCTTACTTCGATAATAATATATCTTTATATATATATATATATATATATATATAAAGTATACATTGAATTAACACATATAAAATATACAATAAAATATACATAAAAAATACATATTCAATTAATATGGCACTTAGACATGTGACATATACATAAAAAATATATCTTAAATTTATTAAGATGGCATATAAATATACAAAAAAGAAATACATAAAAAATACATCATGAATTAAAATGACACTTGACATATAAAATATATTTGAAATATACTTTAAAAATATATCTTAAAATAATATGGCACTTCACAAATAATTATACAAACAATTATACACATAAAAATACAGTTTGAATTAAAGTGTTACTTGATATACAAAGTATAAAAGACGTATAAATTAATACATCTTGAATTTAGGTGGCATTCACATATGCATCAGATTTTAAAAAATAGAGTGAAGAAGATGAATGTTGGAAAGGGAGAATGAAGATGGACAAAGAAAGTACTTCCGGTGATTAGTGAGTCATTGTGATGACCCATAGGATCATCTTGTAATTTGAGACTCTATTCCACGCTCTTTAGCCTTAATGTGATGACCTAAGGAGTCATCTTATGAATTAAGACTCCATTCCGGGCTCATTAGCCTTAAAACGTTAATTTTAATTATCTTGATTTACGTGCGTGGTCCGGGCGTGAAACCGGAAAGTTTTTATGTGAAAAATTAAGAAATACTAATTTTTGAGAGTTTAATTTGATTTTTTAGTTGACTTTGGTCAACATTGTGATTAAACGAACCCAAACCCATGTTACGAAGGTCCGGGAGATCCGCAGTAATATATGGGACTTGGGCGTATGCCTGGAATTAAATTCTGAGGTCGCTAGCTTTAGAAATCAATTTTTGAAGAAAATTGTTATGCTGGAATTTAAAGAAAATAAATAAATGAATTAATGTTTAACACCATTGGTATCGGACCCGTATTTTAGTTCCGGAGCCCGGTACAGGTTTGGTATAACGTTTAAGTACTATCTGTGAAATTTGGTGGAAATAGGAGTTCATTTGACGTGATTCGGACGTCCGGTTGAGAAATAGTGAATTTGAAGTGTTCTTGAGAAAATCATAAGTTTTGATATTAAATTCGTAGTTTTAGGTGTTATTTTTGTGATTTGATCGCACGAGCAAGTTCGTATGATATTTTTAGACTTGCGTGCATGTTTGGTTTGGAGCCCCGAGGGCTCAGGCGAGTTTCGGATAGGCCACAGAGTGTTTAGACTTAGAAAAATCATAGCCGGTGTCTGATGTCTAGTACATGCCTCTGATCTCGCAAATGCGAACTTGACAGGCTAGGAAATGCGGCATATTCTATCGCAAATGCGAAGAGGTCTGGGAAGGCCATCCTCGCAAATGCGAAACACTGTCAGCAAATGCGATGACCTCAAAAGTCGCAAATGCGAAGGCAACAGAAATTGCGAAGGTTCGCAAATGCGATGCCTTTCTCGCAATTGCGACATCTGCAACCTGTTAAGTTGGATTTTAGACGAGATTTTCACCCATTTTTCAATTCTCTCGAACCCTAAACCTCCATAGGCGATTTTCCAAAGACCCAAACTTCTCCAAATCATAGGTAAGTGATTCCTAACTAATTCATTTCAATCTCTTGCAACCTTTAAAAAGATTTCAACCTAGAATCTAGAGTTTTCATGGTAGAATTTGGGATTTTTGGGTAGAACTTAAGAATTTTGAAATTTGGGAATTTAGACCTCGAGTTGAGGTCGGATTCCAAAACCAATTGTATATTCGGGCTCGGGGGAGAATGGTTGAACGGGTTTTGGTCTGAACCTCGAGTTTAGACCAAGCGGGCCCGGGGTCGATTTTTTCTTTTGATAGAAAAACTTAGGAAAATCATAATTTTGCAATAAAGTTAGTTCCTTTAGCACTAATTAATGATATTGAACCAATTGTGATTAGATTCGAGTGGTTTGAAGGTGAATTCTAAAGGAAAAGTTGTGCTTGAGCAGTGAGTAGCTTGCGAAATCGAGGTAAGTGTTGTGCCTAACCTTAGCTTGAGGGAATATGTATTGTGTGACTACTTGCTACTTGTTTTGCTGATAAATACAATGTATAGGTGAGGTGAGGAGTACCTAAACGTTGTGGTCGAGTCACAACATGCGAGTGAAAGTTAATTCTTGTTAATCTTGCTGTCTTAAAGCCTATTATCTATGATTATCGTTGTTAGTGAAATGTTGGAAGGTTTGTATCCGGTTCCACCGAGATGGATAATATTGTGAATATTGAGCTGAGATTTAAATGTTAAATGGTGATAGAACTGTGATGAAATACTGATTCCTTGAGAAATTCTTCTTTATATGTTGTCAACGATTCTGTGAAATGGTGAGGAACAGTGTAAAGCACGAAGGGTGATGCCGTGCATAATTTACTTAAATGGTGAGGAAGAGTGTAAAGCACGAAGGGTGATGCCGTGCATAATTTACTTAAATGGTGAGGAAGAATGTAAAGCACGAAGGGTGATGCCGTGCATAATTTACTTAAATGGTGAGGAAGAATGTAAAGCACGAAGGGTGATGCCGTGCACACGTTATTATTACTGTGAGGAAGAGTGTAAAGTACGAAGGGTGATGCCGTGTATAATTTACTTATATTGTGAGGTTGAGAGAAAAACTACGAAGGGTGATGTCGTGCATTCTTATTTATTAATTGGTTAGGCTGAGAGTAAAAGCATGAAGGGTATGCCGTGCAAATTTACTTTCTATTTTAAATGCTTAGTCTTGCTTGTTTATCATTGTTTATTTCTGTCTTTGTGTTACCACGCCCTTTTTGTTGAAGTTCCCCACTGCATGCCCTTTCCCATTATTTGTTATTCTTTTAAACTCAGTATTTGCTTATATTTCTATTAGCATGATCATCCTGTCCAGGTTTTTATGTGTGTCTTGTCCTAGCCTTGCCACTACTTCGCCGAGGTTAGGCTCGACACTTACCAGTACATGGGGTCGGTTGTACTGATACTGCACTCTGCACTTGTGCAGATCCAGGTGCCTGCCAGAGTTGATTTTCGAGTATTAGCTGATCATTCATTCGGAGACATGAGGTAGATCTGCTGGCGTCCGCACATTCCTGGAGTCTTCTCCATATAATTTATTTACTGTTTTATTTAATTCAAAACAGATATATATTTCTTCGAGCCAAATACTTGTAGAATTCTTTAGTAGTTCGTGAATTGGGACTCCAGATCCTGGGTAGTTAGATATTGGCATTAGTTTCGAGTTTCGTTTCATTATTTCATACATTATTTTTGGCACCGTTTATTGAATATTATTAGACTTCGTTTTGTGTTTTAAATTGTTTTACATGCGGAACCCTCTAACATTGGCTTGCCTAGAAAGTATGATGTTAGGCGCCATCACGATCCCGAGGGTTGGGAATTTGGGTCGTGACACTTAAAAACATTATTTTTACTCACCTCAATTTGCGTTCGGAGTCCGGGCGAAAATCCGGAAAGCCTTTATATGGAAATTTGTGAAATAATAATTGTTGAGATTCAAAAATGATTTTTAGTTGACTTTGGTCAACGTTTCGAGTAATCGGACCCGGACCCGTATTTTGACAGTCTCAGAGGGTCCGTAGTAAAATATGGGACTTGGGCGTATGCCTAGAATCGAATTTCGAGGTCCCTAGCTCGAGAAATAAATTTTTGATGAAAATTGTATGACTGAAATTTAAAGGATTTAAAGAAATTTATTTATGTTTGATCTCGTTGGTATCGGGATTGTATCTTGGTTCTGAAGCCCGGTACAGATTTAATATAATATATAATTCATGTCCGTGAAATTTGCTGAGAAACGAAGTTTACATGACGTGATTCGGACCCTCGGTTGAGAAAATAGTAACTTTAAGTGTTCTTGAGAAATTCATGAGTTTTAATGCTAAATCCGTAGTTTTAGGTGTTATTTTGGTGATTTGATCGCACGAGCAAGTCCGTATGAAGTTCTTAGACTTGCGTGCACGTTTGGTTTGGAGCCCCGAGGGCTCGGGTGAGTTTCAGATAGGCTACGAAGTGATTTTTGGAACTTAGAAATTACTGGTGTGTCTAGTGTCTGGAGCAGGCCTCTGATCTCGCAATTGCGAGATCAGGCTTCGCAAATGCGAATTAGGCAGGTATGGCAATTGCGAGATTTTTATCGCAATTGCGAAGAAAGCTTGGGCCAGCAGCTTCTCGCAATTCTGAATTTTTCTTCGCAATTGCTAATAGGATATGGGGAAGGGTATGTTCGCAAATGCAATGGGCCAATTGTCGCAAATGCGACATATTCTTCGCATTTGCGAAGACAACGGAAATGTGAAGGATCTCGCATTTGCGATGACCCCTTTCGCAATTGCGAAGCTCGGGTCGCAAATGCGACATCCGCAGATGGGTAAAAGGGACTTAGACTGGATTTTTCATTCATTCTTCAATTTCTCAAAACCTAAACCTCAAGAGGCGATTTTCCAAAGACGAAATCTTCCCCAAATCATAGGTAAGTGATTCCCAGCTATTTTCTTTCAATCTTTTACATCTTTTAACAAGATTTCAACCTAGAATCTAGGATTTTCAAGGTGGAATTAGGGATTTTTGGGTAGAACTTAGGAATTTCAAAATTTGGGAATTTAGACCTCAAATTGAGGTCGGATTCCAAAACCATAGTCAAATTCCGTGTGTTTTATACTTTATAGAAATAGTCGAATTCCACATGTTTCTCAAGTTTTAATGTTAATAAAGTATGATTTTTCTTTCATTTTTATTCTAACTGCTTCAAGGACATGTAGTAATTTCAAGTTCGTATATATGTATAAAGTTTGAAAGTTTTCTTATTTATTAGTTTTAACTTTTTTTAATTAAATTGGATTCGTCCGATTAGGGCCCCAGTTAAGGGATTACGGGTCACGGGTCCGGATCAAGTCAACATATTTTGATTAATGGGTCAAATCTGGACCGACCCCTATAAGAAATGAGGGAATTCGATAGTCCTTCATTGAGGTAAGGTTTTTGGACTCTAAACTCGTTTATATGTGATTAAAGGTCGGATTTATGGTGGAAAATTAGGCAAAAATCTGTGCAAATTGGATAATTAGGGCTTAGGACTAAGAGGCTTTAAAATGGGAATTTGAGGGGTCATTTGGGCTCCGATTTCAGTGTTCTTGGTATGCATAGACTCGTGGCAGGACGAGGATTCTTGTGGTGTAAATTTTATCAAGTTCCGATACGTGGGCCCGGGGGTCGGGTTTGACCAATTTCGGAATTTTCGAGTATTTTTGATAAATTTCGATTGAGATTAGTCCCTTAGCATATTATAATGATATTCATCTGATTGTTGGTAGATTTGGAGCACTCGGAGGCCGTATTTAGAGGCAAGGGCACTGCGAAGTAGTATATTAGCCGGTTTTGAGGTAAGTAATGCTTCCAAACTTGGAACTGAGGGTTCGAAACCCCAAGTTATCTGATTTGTGATATTAATAAAGGCGACACACTTGTCAAGTGACGGGCATGTGAGTGTACACCGAATATTGTGACCTGGCTTATCCCATGGCACTGTCTAAAGGTTATCTCCGGTTGTTACTTGTACTGTGAAGATTGCATTTACCTTGAACGTATTAGAAATCATGCTAAGTATAAATGTTAAGGCTTCACGCCGATATGTTCAGACCGGAACGGTCAATTATTGTTGTCTCTATTTGTGATTATTGTTTTCATGTACTCAGTCCTGTTATAGTATATGTTTCATGCCTCAGTCTCATAAGTTGCTAGTTTATTCTACATTATCATTGTTTTTGGTTGATTTTTCATATGTAAGAACATTGTGAGTGAGACTGGAAGGTACTGACTGAGTGAGGCTTGGAGCCTGGTTTGAGACAGTTATGAGGTCGGACTACACATCGCTGCGACCCTGGAATCATGCATTCGTTGGCTTGACATAGTGCTTGGGCTTATAGGATCCCCTCCGGAGTCTTTACACCCCCAGTGAGCGCATATATATTGAGGGATGGATCTTCCCTAGACATGGATCTTGTCCGAGTGATATGTTCAGGAGATGGACCTTCTCCGTGGGGCTTATGTTCCGGAGATAGATCTTCTCCGTGGGGCTGAATTGGCCTTTTTCCTCAGTACTAGGTGACTGTGTCACTTGCGTTTATGTAATATCCGAGATGGACTTTCCCTGGGCCGGAAGGCCAAATTCTAGTACTGAGTGGACCACCTTATGAGAGTTTGATTACTGAGTACACATCATTCTTGATTCCATATGAATTCATGCTGGTATGCAGGGCTACGGACATAAATTGATGCATCTTGTTTATTTTCTGATATACTATTGTCATGTTCAAGTTATATATTGTTGTTCAAAATTATCGGAGGTTTAGTTTGTCACTACCTCTCATCCCGTAGTTTGGTTTCGTTACTACTGAGTTGGTGTACTCACGTTACCCCCTGCACCTTGTGTGCAGATCCAGGTACACCGAGACTTGACTCTGGTCGTTGAGTAGCGGCAGTTTCCATCAGAGTTGTCGAGGTAGCAGTTGGCGCCCGTGATCTCGTCATCTCTTTCCTATTCTACCTGTTGTTATTTATTTTCAGACTATGTTGGTCATTCCTCTTTTAGTTACATTATGTATTAGCAGCTCATGACTGTGAGACACTGGATCCGGGTTTTGTAGGATTTGAGTTTGATTTTTACAAATTATTTTCAAATTCTGATTTACTATTATTATTGATTTCAGATTTATCAAAAAGGGTATTTTCTCTATAATTGAACCTAGATTAGTTATGGATAGGTGACTGGCCTGGTTCCACGACAGGTGCCATCACGACTCCGAAATTGGGTCGTGACAACTTATCTATATATTTTCAATGAATTTCAACTATACCCATTGAAAAAAATTCTTTTTTTGTTTAGATTTTTGGAATATTGTATATATTTTTGTATTTCATCACCTTATTTGCTACATGACTTAATCACAATGCTAATTATATATGGCAGCTTATTCCTTTAATGTATATAGATAGTAGCAATATTGAAGATAGTTTGAATCTGGGATCTTGAGGTATCTCATTATTAGCTTTGTTTATTAGTTATTACAATCTTTTCTTTGTTTTGCAAGCAAATGCTTTCAACTCCATAAAGCCTGGAGCCTGAAGGAGGATACAGATAGCATCTATAATTAATGGCCTCTCAATATTATCACTTTAATTTTACTCTACATCAAACATGATACATGACCAAACAAATGAAGTTCACAGCTAGCTTGTAAAAAAGTCATAAAATTTTCTTGGCTCAATGCAGATTCCCATAAAAGATGCCTCCTTCATTTAAGTGAACCCTTTATCTTGTCCTTTTTGATTGATAAATTCCTAAGGAAGAACTTTTTAAAAAAATGTAATTAAGAAAGAAAAAAAAAATTCAGTTTATAGACCTCATAAACTAAAATTATGCAAATCTTGAGCTTATGACTAAAATTATGTAGCTATTTGTCCTTTTCATGTCTGCTTAAATGATTTTGTCTCTGTGTACTTTATCCAACTTTGTTTATAAAATTAATGATAACTAAGTGTAATGAATTGGGTCAGTAATGTACCTATTTCCCTAATCTAATTAGGTTTGGGGCTCCATGAATTTAATCCAGAATTAAATATAGGACAAGGGTGTCATAAAGTCAGTGCAGAATGGAACACTATATAGTATAATTAGTAATCCATTATAGACTGACTAATAGTGATAGATTAGTCTTTGTTTTGGCTGCTGGAATTAGGGTTGCCACTACTGCTTTTTCTCTCATTTTGTTGCAGACAATTGACTTCCTTTTTCTTTTACCGACTTCCCTTCCCATGATATATAAAAGAATGTTAATGCCTTCAATGTATTTAATTTGTTATATTGTCTTACTCTTTAGTTATTAATCCACTTATTATGGACGATTACCTGTAGTTCTTTTAAATTTCGTATAAATTTTGAGCATATAAAAGTTAACATTCCTACTATAACTTCGAGAGCAGACAAAAACTATTTTCCTTTTTCTAGAAAGAATTGCCCTCTTCTTTAAAAAGAATTATTCCATTTCCAGTCCAGTTTTAAAGACATATATGAAAAATGTATTTACTTAAAAACTACTATAATGAACTTCCTGCTAATTAGCAATAGAAAGATAGTACCAACAAGAGTTGTGGTGGAGTGATAAGTACTCCTTCATCCTTTACCAGAGGTCTCGGGTTCGAGTCCCTGGGTATGGAGTCGTCGTCTTTGTTAGAGAACGTTTTACCTCCCAATATGGGACTTCCCGACGCGAATCCAAATTTAGTCGGGCCCCAATGTGAATACCAAACACCGGGTAGGAAACCAAAAAACAATAGAAAGATAGTACCTATTTCCGGTTAATAAGCCTAAAAGTTGGGCTTCTTTGAATTAGTTACAAGTCTAGAACAATATGTTGCCTAAGGTATGGAGCAAAGTTGTTTTTGAGGCTTGAGCTTAAAGAAATGAGAATTGTATATACACCATATGTATTTGTATGTCAAAGTATTAAAAGTGTAGAAAAGAGTGAGACACCAAAAATATTTTTAGGACAAAATCAAGAAACAAGTAGTGGTGTATGTTAATTGGTGTTGTTTGAACCCATACTATCCGAGTTTTGTAGCCTTCTAAGGGAACTTGCTGGACCCCTTTAAGACCCCCGCCCCCAACGTAACCAAAAATTATATAATAAAGAAAAGAATTAAAAAGGACCACATTATTTACAATCACATTTGCCATAAAGTGCAAGTATATAGTATATATAGATGATAAAATGAGAAAATATCGCTTGAGATGGTTTGGTTATATCTTACAGCAACCTCCAAATATATAAGTTCATTGGTGTAAAGTCATGAGTAGTAAAAAGAGCGAATAAATCCACAATCACATAAAAAAAGTTGTCTAACTAGAAAGACCTATAGTCTCTTGAATCCATGCAAATCCAACAAAAATTATGACATAATGGAAGGAATTAAGCAACTATATGAAGGATTGATCAGTCACGCTTGTATGTTTATTTAAGGTCCAATATTTCCTAGGGGGTGCTAGATAAAATTGATTTAATTTTAGTAATATTGGATTGAAAAAAAAAGAACTTAAACGATATTTTAAACATGAATGATTTAATTTGATGATACTATACGTCAACCTTAAGAAATGCAAGAGTCTCTGCAAATTCATTTATATGATATTTTATAACACAATTTGTGATTTGTTGACATTCTTTAATTAGGTAGATATTAACTTTTCGATTGTGTTTAATGGACTCGATTTAGCTAGTGCCGTCTAATGGATATCATGTGACTAGAAACTTTATTAAATAAAAAAGTATTATGTGACTACAACTTTTAAGTTTTCATTCACACTTAAGCTTTAACCCTTTGCCATATTGAGTTTAGTTGTTAAATTTCTCGAGTTTATTATTTAAATGGTCATCCAAAGGTATAAAAATTAATGCAATAATTAAAATTGCTGCCGAACTTTTTTTGTAACGATAAGATCATCCAACTTAATTCAACTTTCACGAAAAGTTATTTCAGCCGGAAAATTAACCCAACAAATTTCAACTGGTCCTCCAACTTATGAAGTTTTACAATATTTTTCTTTGTTGTTAATAAATTCTGTGTCAATTCAATAATATTTGCTTAATAAATATGTTCTTTCACCATGTAAAACCTTCTCCCGTTTTGCTGAAGTTTGGGAATTGGAATTTGTGGAGAGGGGACTAATTTTCGCCCGTTATTATAGTACCATGTGACGTAAAACTATAAGTAATTAATTGCAATTCAAGATTATCACTTTCTTACGAAAACACTTATTATGTACCTCTAGCTATAAAAAGTCAACTTTTACACTAGAGTATCTTGTATGGGTTAAAACTGGACCAAAAAAAGAGATGATTATCATGAGTGATTTGCAAATTAAATGGCTAAATTTGGTCGAGGTCGACCAACGATCAACAGGGCGAACCGCCGGGTGGTCTATCACGGTCGAGGACGAGCAACATAAATAGAAATAGCAGCTAGTTTTGCATTGGGATCCTCATAGTAGAATATTCTCTCTGTTTGTATTCCCTTCGTGCACTTTTACTTGACATGTTTTGGCTTTTCACGCCCCTTAAGAAATAATAAATGAAGTGCATAATTTACCATGTTACCCGTATTAATTGATGCAAATTTTATTGGATTTGAGAAAATGATTTGAAATGAGTAATAAATACTGTGGGTATAACAGGAAAAAAAATTGTCTTCTCTTGATATGCGTAAAGTGACAAGTAAAAATGAAAATCTATTTTAAGTATACATGCCAAGTAAAAGTAACGGAGGAAGTACTTTTTGGGTTCTTTGGGAATATACCTTATAAATAGTAAGAGAGATAAGGAAAAAGGCATGTAAAGAACAACTTTCTGAAGAGATTCGACCTTTTTGGACTTTCTATTGTCATTTCCATCAGATCCGAGAAAGTGCCTAATATTCTCTTATATTCTTGTCATTCATCATTGGCAGAGGAAGGAATCATTCACCTCATTCAATATTGTGTGAATCTTCCTCCTTATTTACATTCACTGTCATTTATTGTTATTTAATACTTGATATTTATTGCATGTTATTACATTTGACACATTTATTACTAGTGCATTAATTTCGTTTCATCATAGTTCACATCTTTTCGCACTGTCAATCTAAGATCTGAAGTTATTGGCTTTAACTAGGACTAACTCTCTTTTATAACTGATTAATTAGTTTAACGAAAGATTATCATTTTTTGGTCAAACAATTTGGCGCCGTCTGTGGGGATTTCCTAGTCAAAATCTTAGTTTCTTTCAGATCTAAAAAAATAACAACATAGAACCTTGTCTTTTCTCGCGTGCATGGTTTACCATGGCAGATAATGGAGAGGAGCAGTAGCCGGTCTTACTACCAACCTCCTAAACACCATCAACGAGGTCACAGGAACAGACATTGAAGACCTGACGCCAAACGCCTCCCCCAGGCGGAGTGGTTCACCCCTCCCTCACGGCAGCATCACAACCTCACACGGTAAAGGGGTCTTTACGTCCACAACGGAAGAGGCACCACCAGTGGTGAAAAAGCTGCTCGAGGCGTGGTTAACAAGCACATTGACTAGCATCCTCGACAACCCCGCCCAAAGGACGAATAGAGAAGATGCGAGAGTTTGCATCGCACCAGTGACGGACGAGCAACACGGCCCTCCTCCTGTAACAAGTATTACTCATAATCTTAATGATGCAGGTAACGGCACCCTCACAACCATTTTGAGAAAGATGGAGGAGATGGAGAACGAGAACAAAATGCTCTGTGACCAAATGAAGAGCATCAAGAAAGGGTAGACAAAATACCAAGCGCCCCAAAACTCCTACCAAAAAGGGACGCCGGCCGGTTCGTTGAGCAACCGTACAATGACGAAGTTGCACCACACGCCATACCTAAAACCTTCAAAATCCGGCCATACTTAAAAATATACGACTGTACGACGGACCTTCAGGATCATGTGACCCACTATGTTACTGCATTGAAAGGCAATGACCTCGCCAAGGAACAAATGTCTTCCATATTGCTGAAGAAGTTTGGTGAATCCCTCACTGGGGGAGCACTAAATTGGTACTCAAAGCTACCTGCACACTCCGTAGAGACGTTCGAGGAAATGGACGACAAGTTTGTCACTTCCTATGTTGGGGCTAAGAAAGTAGAGACGAGGGTGAATGATATATTCGCCATTAAACAGTCACCTGGTGAAGGACTAAGGGATTTCATCTCCCGATTCAACCGTGTGAGGATGACCCTACCAAATGTATCAGAGGGGATGGCAATGGCAGCTTTCCAGAACGAGTTAAACAAGAGTGGTTCGAAGGCGACCAGAAATTTGCTAAGCCGGCTCATGAAATACCCCCAACCACTTGGGACGATATACACAATGCCTACTGCGCCGAAGTACGAGCTGACGAGGATGACCTCAACGGGCCAACTCAATGGTTGACCTCGGTCCAAATGGAATCGAGGAAAGATTGGAGAAATGACAGCAGAAGGGACCATGCAGGCCCGCATCCCAACCGTGAAAGGCACCACCCGTATGTCAGAGCCGCCATAATACCGTCGCCCCGTCATGGCGACGGCCCATCTAGGCCACAAGCAGTGACTCGCCGAAACGAAAGAGGTATGCCTCCACTACTATATGCTCACATCTAAATACATATTATAAAATCTAAAAGGTAGCTATAGAAAATAATAATTTAAAAGGGTTTTTATTTATAATAAATAAGGTGTAAAGCTTTTCATAATTTTGAAATGAACGTTTAGATGCCCTCCAAAAGTAAGTAAATAGATCTGAAACATATAAAATGCGGTTAATCCCGCTGTGGCCTTACCATTTGGCCACGCCCCATTTAGATTTCTATTCGATACTAAGAAAGTATATTGGGTTTTACCACTTGGCCACTTGGCCTTACCACTTTTGTTTGTCAACTCTAGTAATCAAATTGTTTGGTAATTCCTCATGAGGGGTTGAATCGAGAGAAATTTGAATTAGAGCTCTGGATTTTTGTTCATCCTTTGCCGTAATAATATCTCGGGCTTGCAGCGATAACTCGGTATATCTACTATATGTCCATTACCTAAAATATGTCAATGGTTAACTAATTGACGGGCCGCGGGAATAGTTGAAGCCATACCCAATCGGAAAAGGATGTTATCCAAGCGCATTTTAAGTAATTGTAGTAAAATGCAGTAGATAAAATTTCCATAATAAAACCTAGGATATCGTTTTCAGGATTCTATCAAGAAGTGTTTATTTATGCATAATTTACTTATAATATACATTTGATTACCAAATTATGGTGGTTTCATATTTTAAAAAATGTCCTATACTGTTCTACCGTCGAGTTCCAGCAACACAATTTAGCACAAGAACATTCAAAATAATGTAGCTATCTTGCTTCTAATGATAAGATTAGAAATTAACGTAAATCTTGAAACTTCCTTAATCTGTTGTGTCAAAATTTCACAATGCAGTAAATTTTTAGATTAGGTCATATGCTGCTATATCACAATGTCACTCTAATGACTAAGGGCAAATTGTGGTATCGTGTTCATTTGAACCTTAATACTTTCGACCCGGAATATAAATTAATATAAAAATTTATTAAATTTACAACAACATATGAATTCAAAATTTTAAAAGTTTAATGTTAAATTTTTTATAAGTTGACTCACTTGAAATGAACATTAGACCCTATAACCCACCGGCGGATCTACATAGAGTTTTATGGGTGTTTAAGCACCCATTGCTTTGACCAGACTTTGTAGATTTACATAGACAATTATAATTTTTTTTTAATACTACTTCCGGTTCAAAATAAGTGATTTTCTAGTATTTTTCTTGTGGTAAAAAATAAGTGATTTTTCCAGATTTCAAGAATTAATTAATTATTTTTTCCTATATTGCCCTTGGAGTAAATAGTGTTGGAGTATGTGTTAGGAGTATTTATGTGAGATAGTAAAGGTTAATATGGTCAATTTCATTGTTAATTAATGTTAAAAGGTGAATTTCTTAATTTGCATGAAAACAAGCAAAAAATCACTTATTTTGGACCGGAAGGAGTAAGTATTAAGTAAGCATCCATAACTAATTTTTTTTTTCTTTCGGAACTTTTGTCGACGAGCAATGACTTTGAAATCTTGGATCCGCGATTGCTAAAACCTATACGAACATTAAGTTTTATCCCAGTCTTCAAAATGTCCCTGAGTAAAAGCTACCTATAAATTAAACAGTATGTTCAACCTTAATAGTAAAAGTTAAAACTGTAAAAGAAAAATAAAAACCAGTGTGGCTGAACAGTGAAATACACAGCCAACACAGTAAAAAAGAAAACCCTAATCGTTACTTGTGCCTTAAACATATTCTAATAAAACCCTTCTCTCTCTCATGTGACTACATTTTTCTTTAAGCCCTACTCCCAAAACGCACCCACTGCTCTTTCCTCGATAACAAAATCACCCTTATCTTTTACCACAGATATTTTCACCGTATCAGTAAAAAGAATGACAATAATTTAAATTTACTATCTTAAGATAATAAGTAAATAGGAAAGAAGACATCAACCATATAAAAAAAAGGTAGATGCTCTAATTAAATTTCCTCTAAGTGCACGCCCTTTTGCTTAAATCATAGTCATTTTATATTATTATTTGAATATTAGTTTCACGTTGGAGGAGTACATATAGATTATGTAAGAAAGGTTAGTATAATATTTGAGTATTAGAAAATAGACATTGAATTAATTTGTTGCTTAATTAATCGGATTCCCTCTCTTTTACGACCTTTCACAATCTCCTAAGCTGGCAGCCTCACTCGTATATCATACTCCATCAAAGCTTCTCATCTTCCCTAGGCACTCTTGCAACCTAACCCCCCACCCCACCCCACCCCAAACTCTTCTTCTTGGCCATGGTCTCTGAACAATTTGAACTAGGACGGTGCATAATTTGATATATACCGTATTAAAATTAAAAAATTTGGTATTCGATATTTGATATTTTGATATTCAATATGGTATTTGGTATTTTATAATGAAATATCGAAATATCAATACCGTATCGTACCGAAATATATATTATATTACATAATATATGTTTTATTAATTATAACTTAAATATAAGAAATTTAAAATTTTACCTTTCTTTATACTCTAAATTCATCAATTAACTCTAAGCAAGTAACAACATATTTTTCTAAGTTTTCTCTCTCTATATTGGTATTTGCTGGTTTTTGATAAATTTTTGTTAGTATTTTGCCCTGAATTTCTAATCTATTAGGACTCTATTTCTTGAAGGAATGAAAAAGACTCCTAAAAGAATTAAATCTCCTTAATATCTTATCCTTTTCTTGGAAGACAAGTTAAATTAAGGATCATAGTTTTTCTTCTTTTATATTAGTTTTATCATATGTAGATTAAATTGGTCAGACCATTATAAACTATTATGTTAGTTTAGTATATTTTTCTTTTGTCGTCGTGATTTATCGTCCACCAAGCTTTGTATTGTTAGTTTTCGCATGCACCATGCTATTTCGATCCCAACAATTTTTTGTCAACAAACGTTTTTAGTTTTGTACTTTTGAGTTCTTTAATTAAGATATTATCGTCTATGACGCTATGCACTAGTTATTAATCAAACAGAATAAACCGAAGTTACCGAACCGAATAAGCCGAAATCGAAAGGAGAAAACTCGAACCACGCCGAATTTAATTAAGTACGGTATTGGTATAGCACTTCACGAAATCAAATACCGAAAATACCGAACTGAAATATCTAAATACCGTACTGTACGGACCAAGGAACCCCTACTTTGAACCTATCTACAGAACTATATCACAAATTATGACATTTTAATAAAATTAATAATGGAACTCTTTCAGAGTTTCATTGTTCATAATAGACAGCCCTATCCATATTATTTGGCTTATAATATTTCCGTACATCCTTCAAAAAAGATACTTAGATAATACTAACAATATGATTATTTGTCGTCTGATTCTATCCATTAACTCGTCAAACATCTCCCTTAATTAACACTATTATTGCAACAGTAAAGATAAATTTGGAAGAAGGTGACAAATTACTTCTTGTTTTTGTTATAGTAAATATTTTGAAACAAATTCAATTCAATGAGTAATATCAAGGACCGGCGATCATAATATTCATTAAGAAGTACACGACACAATAGAATCCTTGATATGGTTTATATTTATTTTCTTCTTTTGCCTCCTCATAAATGATCAAGAACAATTTTTTCTATTGTGATTTTTTTGGCATATAGCAGATGGCTCGGTAGATAGATCCAAGGCTGGATTAGTAACTAAAGAATTCCTTAAAAAATATTGAATCGAACCCCTTTAGAGATAGGAAAAATGATTTGACAATCAAATCATACCACACGAAGGATGGAATACTTCGTTAAGGATCTTGATTTTTACTGCTCTAGCTGATTTGGTTTGAATTATTTAACTTATGCTTGAATTAATTAGAAAAACTAATTAAATCAGTTTTCTTAATCATTATCAGTATTTGACTGCAAAATATCTATGTTTGGAACTACAGTTTATTCCTGAGAGCGTATAAACAAATTTATTTAAAGAGAGTTGTCAAGAAATTCTCAAAAGAGAGAAACATGTTGTCTATATATATCAATATCCCTATTCCCTACAGCCAATGATGAGATTAATTAAGCAACATGAATACATCTCTAAATGGCAATTTTGGGTCTTTAACTGCCTTCTAACTCTAGGACTTACCCTTTAAAAGAATGACTTAATTAGTAGTAATTGTTATCTGTACAATTTGGAATTTAGTCCAAAACCAAAAAGAAATAAACAAGTACAATATTGTATTCATAAATTAGTGTGACGCTACAATCACTTTGTTCAATAAAAACTTATAAAATAAACTCTTTACAATTTAAATGTATAGCTCCATTTCTTTGCTCTTTAGTTTCTCAAGAACTGTTTCACTATAGGAAAGAACAGTACACACTCTCAACTCAATCTCCTCCGCCACCAGCCACCAGCCACCGCCATCAACCACCGCTTACCACCCTCACGAAACCCCAAGAAAATGCAAGAATGACTAAAGCTTTTGTTTCATGCTAGTGACCATCTTCACCACCACCACCACCACCATTAGCAGCTAGCTAGCACCACCGTGTAGGGCGGAACAAGGAGGAGGAGCTCATTATCTCCGGTAAGGAAGCTCAGAAATAACTTTAATAAAGCAGTTTTAAGTTTCACATGCATGGTAAATTTTTCAACAAGAGTTAGTGTGAGTTTGAAGCAAACCTCTATCACCAAACAACAACCTCTTTAATCTTTCACATGCATGTTGTCTCCTAGAGTAAACTTTCAAACACCATTCTACTAGAAACCCCATTTCTTGTTTTTCACTGTTTTTCTTCATTTCCAAAAGGCTCAATAATGGAGAAAAAAAGCCACCATTTTCTCACCTCTTCTTCTTCAGCAGCTTTCACTTCATGTTATTTCTTGTTTTTCTTCTTCTTTTGGGTAAGTTTGAGTCCCAAAACAGTTAGCTCTATTTCTTCTGATGGACAAGCACTGCTTTCTCTTCTTAAAGCAGCTGATCCTTATACAAAATCATCTTCTTCTGTGCTTTCTTCTTGGAATCCATCAAGTTCAACTCCATGTTCTTGGCAAGGAATTACTTGTTCTCCTCAAGAAAGAGTTATTTCACTTTCTATCCCAAATACATTCCTCAATCTCTCTTATTTGCCCTCTGAACTCTCTTCCCTTTCATCTCTGCAGCTTCTCAATCTTTCTTCTACTAATATCTCTGGCACTATTCCTCCATCTTTTGGTTCTTTTTCTCATCTTAGGCTTTTAGACCTTTCTTCTAATTCTATTTATGGGTCTATTCCTTCAGAACTTGGTGGGCTTACTTCACTTCAGTTCTTGTTCTTGAATTCAAATAGATTGACTGGTAAGATCCCACCTCAGCTTGCTAATCTTTCTTCATTAGAAATCCTTTGTCTTCAAGATAATCTCCTCAATGGGTCAATTCCATCTCAGTTAGGGTCATTGTTGTCACTCCAGCAGTTTAGGATTGGAGGAAATCCATATTTGACTGGTGAAATTCCTGCACAGTTAGGTCTGCTCACCAATCTTACAATGTTTGGTGCCGCGGCCACTGGTCTTTCTGGTGTTATTCCACCCACATTTGGGAATTTGATCAATCTACAAACACTGGCAATTTATGATACTGAGGTATTCGGTTCGATACCGCCTGAACTTGGGATGATTTCAGAACTGAGGTACTTGTATCTGCATATGAATAAGCTCACTGGTTCAATCCCTCCTCAGTTGGGTAAGTTACAAAAGCTAACTAGCTTACTTTTATGGGGAAATTCATTAACTGGACCTATTCCGGCTGAGGTTTCGAATTGTTCATCCCTTGTGATTCTTGATGTTTCTGCAAATGAATTGTCCGGTGAAATTCCTGGTGACTTGGGGAAGCTATCGGTTCTTGAACAGCTTCATTTGTCTGATAATGCATTTACTGGTTCCATACCCTGGCAGTTAAGTAACTGCACTAGCCTAACAGCTCTACAGCTAGATAAGAACCAATTGTCGGGGCAAATTCCGTGGCAAGTTGGTAAGTTAAAGTACCTGCAGAGTTTTTTCTTGTGGGGGAATTCGGTGTCAGGAACCATCCCAGCTGCTTTTGGGAACTGTACTGAGCTCTATGCACTTGATCTTTCGAGGAACAAGCTCACCGGATCGATTCCTGAGGAGATATTTGATTTGAAGCAGCTGAGTAAATTGTTGCTTCTTGGGAATTCGTTAACGGGAAGATTGCCTCGGAATGTTGCGAGATGCCAGTCTCTGGTGAGGTTGAGGCTCGGTGAGAATCAACTTTCAGGACCGATTCCTAAGGAGATCGGTCAATTGCAGAACCTGGTGTTTCTTGATTTGTACATGAACCATTTCTCTGGTGGCCTGCCTTCTGAAATTTCCAACATTACGGTTCTTGAGCTGTTGGATGTTCACAACAATTACCTAACCGGGGAAATACCAGACGAGATGGGAGAGCTTGTGAATTTAGAGCAGCTTGATCTGAGCAGGAACAGCTTCACTGGTGAGATCCCTTCAAGTTTTGGTAATCTCAGTTACTTGAACAAACTTATTCTCAGCAATAATCTGCTTACTGGTCAAATTCCTAAGTCTTTTAAGAACTTGCAGAAGTTAACTCTACTTGATTTGAGCTCGAATAGTTTTTCTGGTGAGATTCCATCTGAGCTTGGTTATGTCACAAGCTTAACAATCAGTTTGGATTTGAGCTCGAATCGTTTTACTGGTGAACTTCCTGAAACGCTGTCCGGTTTGACACAGTTGCAATCTCTTGATATTTCTCATAATTTGTTGAGTGGAAGGATCACAATTCTTAGCTTCCTGACCAGCCTTACTTCCCTGAATGTTTCATACAATAATTTCTCGGGGCCAATTCCTGTCACTCCGTTCTTTAGAACTCTCAATTCATATTCTTTTCTGGAGAATTCAAAGCTCTGTCAATCTATTGATGGTTCTAGTTGTTCTTCACATATAATGGGAAAGAATGGATTGAAGTCAGCGAAAACCATAGCCTTGGTTGCGGTAATTCTGACTTCTGTAGCCATAGCAGTTGTGGCTACATGGATTATTGTGACCCGAAACCACATATATGTGTTTCAGAAGCCTCAAGGCATGTCGGCCTCCACTGTCGGCGCAGAAGATTTTTCCTACCCGTGGACTTTCATCCCCTTTCAAAAGTTCAATTTTACCATCGACAACATCTTGGATTGCTTGAAAGATGAAAACATTATCGGGAAAGGCTGTTCAGGTGTTGTTTATAAAGCAGAAATGCCTAATGGCGACGTGATTGCAGTGAAGAAACTTTGGAAAACAAAGAAAGATGAGGAGCCAGTAGATTCTTTTGCTGCAGAAATTCAAATTCTCGGACATATTAGGCATCGGAACATAGTGAAGTTATTGGGATATTGTTCAAACAGGAGCGTTAAGCTTCTTCTCTACAACTACATTTCGAATGGCAATCTTCACCAGCTCTTGCAAAGTAACAGAAACTTGGACTGGGAAATTAGGTATAAAATTGCAGTCGGATCAGCTCAAGGCCTTGCTTATCTGCACCATGACTGTGTTCCGGCCATTCTTCATAGAGATGTCAAGTGCAATAATATACTGCTCGACTCCAAGTTTGATGCTTATATAGCAGATTTTGGACTCGCAAAGCTAATGAATTCGCCAAACTATCACCACGCTATGTCCAGCGTAGCAGGCTCTTATGGATATATTGCTCCAGGTACATAATTTTTTACCTTCTGCTTCTCATCATAAACGTTGTCAGTCCATCAAAGTTACTTAACAAATACCTTGCACTTTGCATGTTGTGAACTACTCACATTACATTTCAGCAGAGAAGGCAAAATATATCGTGATAATTTTCAAATGTTTGATTTACGAGTCATAGTTGGTTGAGTGTGACGCAAATGCTTGTTGACTTTGCAGAATACGGATACACGCTGAATATAACAGAAAAGAGCGATGTCTATAGTTATGGAGTGGTTCTGCTGGAAATACTTAGTGGTCGTAGTGCTGTTGATTCTCAAATAGGTGATGGACTACACATCGTCGAGTGGGTAAAGAAGAAGATGGGAAGCTTTGAACCAGCTGTTACAGTTCTTGATGCTAAGCTACAAGGTTTACCGGATCAAATGGTGCAAGAAATGCTGCAAACGCTAGGAATAGCGATGTTCTGTGTGAACTCATCGCCGGCTGAAAGACCAACAATGAAAGAAGTGGTGGCACTACTTATGGAAGTGAAGAGTTCACCTGAAGAATTTGGGAAAACTTCTCAGCCTCTAATAAAACAGTCATCAACTCAAAGCTGATTATTTTTGTTTTACTTTTTGTTTTTTATCTTTGACTAAGAGGAGTAGGAATTAATTTTCTTTAATTCCCAAGATATGAGTAAGTCAACCTATAGTTGGAAGGAGAGGAAAGCTCTTGTTCCTAGTATTGGTATTGGATAATGTCTTGGGATTCTCTGTACAGATTTCAGAAACATTGGTGTACTTCATTTGCTTCTTCATTTTTTCCTATCTATTTTTATTTTTAGCTTAATTAAGCTGATTAAAGTGTGATTTTAATCTACCATAGATGAGAGGAATATTAAAAAAAGAAAAAAAAAAGCAGAAACTCTGAAAACCAAAGATCACTGCTCGTGTAATGACAGTAATTGTCAGCTTTTCAAACATAACTGGTGCAATTTTAAGTGTTATAAAGTTATAGGGAAGATTTTATAATTGTGGAAGCCCATTATTGCTAAAGTTATATTGCTAATGTCCGCTTTATCTTCAAAAACAGCAGTAAGCAGTAAACTTAAAAGTTAGGAATAAAAGATGGATAGAGTAAATGTATGTGTTAGACGCATGTTACGAGTTTGAATTCTGCCACAGACAAAAGCTTAGTATTAACTATTTAGTAGTGAACCATACAGGGGCGAACCAATTATTCACCAAGTTTCGTACTGTGCACCATTGGTAGGAGGTTTCTCGGTTATTAAATGGGCAGAGGAAGGAAATATAAGGTTATATATAGATTTTTTTTTTTTGGGTGGTTTGTCCCTCTACCTGATATTTCTTCTTTCCTTTTGAGGAAGTTGCTTAAAAAATAATGCATATTGATTCATAGGCACCAAAGATTTTATGATGTAATAAGAAATATTTTTGAAAGCAGCCATGGGCACCTTAGCTCACCCATATTTTGTTTGTGATGAAATTTTCAGGCAGAATTTATGGAATAGTTCATTGAAGGTATTCAAAGTCAAGATCACATTTTCTGAATCTGTGGAAACAGAGAGAGCACTTAATAATTTGGACACATACTAAACTGTCTGAAAGTTGGCCATATAGAGACAAAAGAGCAAAGGGGAACACAAATGCCATGTTCTGTGAGCATTTAGACAACTCCCACTATTTGTGACCTTAAAGTTTCAATAAAAACTCACTTACTTTTCCAATGCTATATCCAAACAATTACTCCCTCCGGTCCACAATAAATTGTTCTTTTGCTCTTTTATTGTGGTCCAAAATAAGTGTTTTTTTCAAGAAGATGTTAACGTATCTCATCTAGACAATACAAATCAGAACATAACAATTATTCTCTCGTTATTAATCGTTGTATAATAATCTTTTCATTATTATTTATCACATAAAACAATTCCTACATTATAATCTTCGCATAGTTAGTATATGAACCAACAGCAACAACAAAGTGTATTTCCACAAGTGAAGTTAGGTAGTGTGTAAGCAGACCTTACCCCTACGTTCAAAAGGTAGAGAGACTGACCGTAGTTCGTACGTGAACCAAAGCTAATATAACATAGTGATTACAACTGATTCTAATATCAAGACATTACATATTTTATGTAGGACCAAGTAAGCAAATAAAGGGGAACAAACAGATATGTAGACCATGCCTTCATCTCCATTATGCACATAACTTGAAGGATAGGATATATGTGATATCTGATACTGTACTAGTAACTGCACATAAAAAAAAATTCTCTATTTGGAAGAATGGTCTGGTCAAAACCAAATCTAATAAGATCCTGGAATTCAGTTTTAGCTTCTTTGTCAGTTTCTCCCCATCATTTCCATCACTTCTTTCATGATGACTCTGTCCATATGCAATGTATATACTTTTGGAAACAAAAAGGTGTAGCAATAATTAGTAGAAGAAATGTTAAACAATTCCCAAATTGCAACTAATTTTGAAAAAAATATTATTGCCAGTTTTTGCTCCTTGACATTTAATATAGCTTCTTCTACTAATTATAAAGTTTTATTTTTATACACGGTAAAGCTCGACTAGTATATTTTGCTTCATACGAGTATATTCAACTAACCTTGCTACAATTTTGGTAAGAAGCGCTCTATCTGTTAGCGAGCATGTAACGCGAAATCTTAAACTACAATTCTTAACTTCAAGATAATACATTTTTGTCCCAAAAATTGAACTGAACTAGAATCTAGGACGCACTGGCTAATTCCTAAATATGAGGCTTTTAAAATGGCTACCTGATGTCATTTCTACGGAAGGAAGGTTGAGAAAATGGGCTTCATTAACAAGGTAAAGACCATGGGCTTCACATTATGCATCAGGAAGTTTCTCCATCACAGGCTAGAATACATCAGGAACACAAAAGTAGCTATACATACTAAACAAGTTTTGTTAATTGAAACACAACTAGAGATAAGACTCAGAAGAAGTAAAAATTGCAGAAATACTATAGATAACATACCGATAAAAGAGATAGGTAATGCAACCAAGAATGCCCGAAAAGAAATGATTGGCGCATTCAAATTTGAATGTACCAAATTAGAACAAGCAGTGGGCACCTATGTATACAAATAGGTGGTACGACATTATCCATATTATTTAACTACTTGGGAAATAGACTTCAATATGTTGATAACAACTTTGAGATATTCTTGAATAGAAATGAACATCCATCCTCATCGTTCGTAAAAATTCACTTGCTCAATTTGACAAAGAAAGGAAGAGGTTCAAAGCATAACTGGCAAGCTGAATGCAGTTAATAAGATTTAGCGAGACAGAAGACAAGTGCCTTGGCAGGACTTCACAGGTTAAAATTTCAGTAGGTACAACCGTACAAGTAGCTTGTAGAGTTGAAATAGTTGAGCTCCTATGGTTATGCTGAAGGCTCTTCCCATATTTTTTCGCGCAAACACTAACCCTGAAAAAAATATGATTATCATTTATCAGTTCATCCATATCACAATGCACAAATGTGGAAAATCTTTGCTGCCTCTGATTCTCCCAGAACAAACTTTAATCGCTATAGTTCTGCTAGTTTTAAATGCCAAGAAACCTACCAAGAATCAGTGAATCAAACGCCAATAAGGATTCCAATTAAAACAGCTCCAGTTACACATTTAAAATGAACATATCAGTCCCAAGGAAGCTCAGTACAGCAGTGGCCAACCATAGATTGCATCGCCAGAGGCCAAAAAGTAGGAGAATATGGTGATTACTGCTCCTACTAATTTACATAATCATTTGAGCCAAAATAAAGAGGAAGAATATATCATTCTTCATTAAAAAACAGCATATCTGTTACTCATGTATTTAATTTTTAGCTCTGATAAGTGATAATCTTTTATTACGTACGTCGAATACAAGTACACCTAATAAGTGCATGGTCAATGAATGCTTGGTCTTTTTCGAATGAAGTGCCAGGGTGCTGTTCTATATGCAACTAATGATTTCTTCACACATCTGGTGAAATGAAATTGAAGCCGTAGCCTTGCAAGACAGTTTCGGACTAAAAGGACATGACTACTTCCATCTGACAATGATCCTTTCAACTTAAAGGAGTAAGTAATCAGCCAAATTCAACCAATATAGCAAGATTGCGCCATCTTTCCATTATCACATATAGTAAACATCTTCTAACTGGGGCTTTCGCGAACACTAACGAAGGGAAGAGGAGGTTTATGGAAGTGCATTAGCAGACTATAGGAAGAATTTAGATTATCTAAATTGGAAGTCAACGTCTCCTGGAAACAACATCTCTATCTTTTTCGGGGTAGGGGTAACGTCTGCGTACATTCTACTCTCCCCAGACCCCACTAGTGGGATTTCACTGGGTATGTTGTTGTTGTTGTGAATTGGAAGTTAGAAATGGACAAAGAATCAAGTTTTGGACAGATTGATGGATGGGGGATGAGTGTCTGAAATCTAGATTCCCTAATTTGTTCAATTACTCTGTTAACTGGGGCAGTACCATGTCTGATTTCTACTCAGATACAGGTTGGCAGGTAGTTCTCAGAAAGAATTTGGATGATTAGGAAGTTGAGGATGTTTGCCAATTGCTGCAGCTAGTAGGACAGGTTGCAATTGATCATAACAAGGTGGACTCTTTGATTTGGACTGTCAGCAAGGATACGGAATTCTCAGTGAAAAGCTGTTACAACAGGTTGATAGAACAGTCAATCACAGAGATAATAATTGGCCTTGGAAGATTATTTGGAAAACCAAAGCTCCAGTTAAGGTAGCTTGCTTTGGGTCGATAGCAGCCTGGGGAGCCTGTTTGACTCGGGATAATTTGCAGAAAAGAGGCTTCAGTCTGTGCAATAAGTGTTATCTATGTGAAGAAGAGCAAGAATCCGCGAACCATCTCCTTCTTCGTTGCAGAGTATATGGGCAATGCTGCGATCTATTTTTTAGCATCTGTGGTATTTCTTGGGCGATGCCTCAATCTGTGCGGGGCTAATTAGAAGCTTGGCGATCTCAAAGGACACCTAGAAAGCTGAAACAGATGTGGAAAACCATTCCGTTGTGCATTCTATGGACCTTATGGCTGGAAAGAAACAAGGTTTGTTCTGAAGGACAGAGAAATCGCAGTATTAGAATTACGAATATATGTCTTCAGAATCTGTAATTTTTGGTTAAAATGTAGTCAGTTAAGAATCTGAATCATTATATGGAATTTCTGGAGGTGTTAGAAGGGGAAGAACAATTTGCTGATGTTGTAATTTGGGATGTTTTCTGTATCTTTTTATACCATCTTGGTACCTTATAAATAAAATTTTACCTTATCTCAGATGCTTCCCGTGATGCTACATATTTAGCAGGAAAGTTTTTGCAAACATTAAGCTCATTGCATACTATTGTCGCTTAGGTCTATTAATGAAAAAAAATGTTTAAACTTGCAACTAGTTGTAAGCTCTAGTTGAGAGGAGCAGACTCTAGTCTGAATAAGTCAAATATACAGATGGTACACACAACTTTTTCCTTTTTTGGGTAAGTAGAGAAAGTACATACAAATTGGTACATATAAGCAACATTTCATGATATGAACTAGAGCTTGTATCTGAACTCATAACCAAAAAAAAAAAGGCAGCCCGGTGCACTAAGCTCCCGCTATGCGCGTGTGACCGGACCACAAGGGTTTATCGTACGCAACCTTACCCTACATTTCTGCAAGAGGCTGCTTCCACAGCTCGAACCCGTGACCTCCTGGTCACATGGCAGCAACTTTACCAGTTACGGGCTCCCCTTCAAACAGCTTCGTAAAATTACTCTCTATCAAATTCATAGTGAATAGGAATATGCAATGCAAATTAACCTACCGGAAAAAGATGCCTCAGAAAAGCACATCTTACAACATAACAATCAGACAAACAAATCTTTAAATTCAAGCTAACAAGCCAGACACAATTAGGCAGTTTGATTCCAATCATTAGCATTTGCATTGCATGGAAGTTATTAGTATACATGACCAATTTGAAATTAAAATTTTAAAAAAATAAACGGCAAATAAAACATACCATTCACTCATTCAATTGCTCAAGCTCAGCCTTCAATTGCTCAATCTTAAGCCCCATAGACCTCTGAATCACTCCTTTTTCACTCTCTGACAACTTTTCCAATAACCCATAATACAAGTCAAGAACTTCCTTAACAGCAGCACGTGCACATTCAGCTTCTTCGTTAAAATACACAGTCTCTTTGGATTCCATAGCTGATTCTATCTCCTCTCTTGCCTCTGCAAACTTGAGGTTAATTTTATCAACTTCTTTATCAGTGTCAACACTGTATTTCCTTACATTCTGCGAAATTATGAACTGGGTCGATGAATTTGACCTCGTTGGACCAAGAAAATGTCTGGCTTTCGTGGGGTTTAAGGATATAATTTGGTCAGATGTAAGAGTTGTTAAGGAAAAAGAAGATTTGGGTATTGTTGATTTCTCAAAAGGGTGTTTGAGAAGCGATTTGCAGAGAGAGATTGATGAACGTCGATGCATTTTGATTGAGAGGGAGAGCAAGAACGCAAAGGAAAATGAAAAAAAAACCCTTCCCTTTGCTATTCTTGATGGTGTAACTAAACCCCGATCTAGTGATTTTTAATGGGCTGAAAAAGAATTTGGGCCGTGACCCGGAAGCTGAGCAAGAAAGATCCATGTTGCCACTTACCCTACCAGCTATTTATAAAAACTGGTCAATTCTTAAAAAATTATTAATATTAGTCAATTAGCTATTTGTAGCAAAAAAAGGTCAAATTTTTGCTTTCTTTTGTATGGATGTTATTAGAAGAATAGATTGGGTATATCTTAATGAGCTTGAATATCAGTTTTGGGATGATTTGGTGAAGTTTTGAGGTGGTTTAAATTGAATATTCGAAGTAAAAACTGAACATAAAAAAATGATATGTGTATCACACTGTGTATCATTTATGTATCACATATGTATCATATTTGTATCAATTGCGTATCACATGTATACCTGTGTGTGAGATACATGCGAGAGTGTGTGAGATACGTGCGCGATACATGTTTGATACATGTGTCGCAAAAGAATTTTTTGAACTCGATTTAATTATGAATTTGATACAAAACCAGTCCAAATCACCTCCAATCTTCTTCAAATTTTGTATATTGACTTATCTATATGTTTTCAATGAATTTCAATTACACCCATCGAAAAAGTTCATTTTTTGCTTAGATTTTTGGAATGTTGTATATATATTTTTTGTATTTCATCACCTTATTTACTACCTCATCCATGAAATTTTCTTTCGGTCTTGCATCTAATGTTGCTAATCATGTTTAAAAATATGGAAAGAGTTTTGTGCATGTGATTCGTTGAGAAAGAACCTTATTTATTTGGTTTTTCAATTTTTATATGTTATTGACTAGTTTTGATAAGTCTATGACTAATGGCTAGAAGTTGGTAAGTTGAGACTTATTTGGGATTTGTATAAGTTTTCCATAATAATAATAATAGCCGATAAATATATAATTTTTTGTATAAAGGTGCATTATATACATATAATATATGGAGTATATTTTATGTTTTTGCCAGGGAATGTGATTAGTTTCGTCCTACCGGCCAATTTTAAATTTTGCCATGCATGTTTTGGAAATAATGTTGTAATCTTGGTAGGGTTCGGACAATATTTGGTTACACATTGGCCACTCGACTAAAACTATTTATATCTGTTAGACAATATACATAAAATTATACACTAATTGCACATTTATCGGCTATTTATTTGGGTGAATGGCTATACAATGTAAAATGTAAAAATAGTACGGGCTAGCCAGTTTTCGGACTGGTCATTCAAAAATAGCCAACGTTTGTAAAGTCATCGAAAAATAGTCATTATTTTGCTGCAACACGGAATGTTCCAGCATAATATGCTGGAGATCGGTACACCTATATTTGAACTTCCAGCATATTATGTTGGAACTCCAACACGCAGAAAGTTCTAGTATAATATGCTAGATATTGGAGCATTGGTGCTCCAATCTCCAGTATATTATGCTGGACCAATATATTATATTGGAACTTCGGTATAATATATTGGAGCTCCTGTATATTATACAGGAATTCCAGTATATTATACTGGAGTATTTTTCCGGATTTTGAATAGTGTTTTCGTTCAAATTTATCTTTACATAAAAAGTGGCTAAATTTCAATTACATTTGAAATTGTAGCTATTTTTAAATGGCCACTCGTAAATCTGGTTATTTTTGAATTTCTCCCTTATAAAAACCCCAAAAACATACTTGAAGAAACGGGAAAAGTTGAAAAATCAGTATTTCAGTGAAGTACACCTTAAACAAGTTTTTAATTACTATGTACTTGTAAATACTTATGGTCAAACGGATAATTTTTTTGTATGGGATGTTCCTGAGGGGACAATCCAAGTGGATTTGGTTGAACTGGTAACTACAGTTCCAATTGCAACTTTTTGAGTATCAGATTGTTTTTGGTTGTTCGAGATCAAAAGTAATTTGTATCAGGTAGAAGTGATTAGCCACATACATTTTCCCTCTGCAAAGTTGACAAATAGGACTTTTTTCAGATTCTTTGTTATGTATATTGAGAAATTGGATATGTTTAACTGAACCCACAACTAAGTCACCAAAACCACTTCACTTTATTAACAAACTATTGCTTCAACCAAACTACACATTATGCAACTAATCTCCAAACTCAACAACCCCAATTCATCCCTGCAATTTATATAAGTAAGCACATAACCTTATCGTCGACAGACTCAATTATACTTATTTCATGGATCGCGCACTAGTACTCTTGGAAAACAAGTTCACTAGCCTATCTCAACTAGTTGCAAGCCATTCGAGGAAATGGAAGCGCAAATGGAGAGCATGTTATGGCTATGGTGATGAACATGATCCTGTTATTCAACTCAACAATGAAGAGATTGATCAGAGCTACTATTTTGGAGAAGTTGATCCAAACACATATAGTGGTGAAGTCTCTTCAATATGGAAGAAGAATATAATCATGGGAGGAAAATGCCAGCTTCCTGAATTTTCTGGTGTCATAATTTATGATACTGCTGGGAATTTAGTTAATCCCAAAAATCCACGCCTTCTTGCTCTTCCATGGAAAGAATAATGTCCCTTGCATTCATAAAAATGATTATGCTATCTAATATGTATGTACTGGTTGTTTATTTCCCTTTTTTTTGTGCTTCTTAAATCTATTTTGCATGTTGATCAAGTGTTTGTCAAATAGAATAATATATGTCAGTCAAAACGAATTTCAGAAAACTGAAATGTAGTTGAGCTCTAATAATAGTAGAATACCTACTAAAATACAAATTACTACTAACCATACAGGAAAATAATGGACAAAGTTTGCGAAAACTATTCAATTCTTGGGTATTGGAGAGGAGCCAGACACTGAATATGCAGGTGCAAGTATATTACAATATAAACGGGTAAATGCCACACGAGGATAAGGGGGGGGTGGCAGGGGCGGGTAAAAGAAAAAATGCTAGGAACTGATCCTTTGCAGTTCCTCTAATTCATAAAGTAAGGAAATTGGCACCTCTTCATCAGCAAAAGATTGAATGTATCCAACAAATCAAGAATTTTCCTTGGATGGAACAAGTATTTGTGAAGAAATCAACTGTACACTTCAGGTTTCAGGACCCCCACATAGGGTAAGTTCCTATAAAGCTCAGCAAAATCTAATCCATAGCCAACCACAAAATAATCTGGGCACTGCATGCAAATTAAATGAGATAAATAAAAGGTTACTTACTTGCACCAAGATTTCCAGTGCACAATAGAAAGTTATAAGTAACATTTACAAATAAAAGGGAGCCTTGGAGCAACGGTAAAATTGTCTCTGTGTGACCTATAGGTCACTGGTTCGAGCCGTGGAAGCAACAACTAAAGCTTGTGTTAAGTTAGGCTGTCTACACCACACCCCTTGGGGTGTGACCTTTTTCCGGACCCTACGTGAATACAGGATGCTTTGTGCACCGGGCTGCCCTTTTTTAACATCTACAAATAGAAGAATGGAGTTTCGGTAATCTTCTAAAGGGGGAGTGGGTAGGAGCTATCCAAATTCCAAATACAAGCTACATCTTTCTTTCTAGACATGCTGTTATTATAGGCTGGTTACAACAACAACAACGACGATCCAGTAAAATCCTACCAGTGGGGTTTGGGGAGGATAGAAGGTACGCAGACCTTATTGGCTGGTTCTGCAACAAAAATAGCAACGAGCCATCTCTAATCTATTGTAATGCGATATTTCAACATTTGATTTACTAATAGTATCTTACTGTGATATCGGTTAGGCACATGCAGAGAAATGTCATATTCTTAATATTATTGGGCAAAAAAAGAACTAAAAATGCTACTATCATTTTAGAAAACCAATGCCAAGTTTGTCTCTCTTGCACAAATGGTCATTAACCAATGTGGTAAACCGACCTCTTTGCAATGACCAATTACTGGCTGCTATAATCTCATGCGGAAGGGACAAGAAAGCACATAAACCTTAGAAGTATATATCAAATACTTGCCAATTTCACAGCGTCTGCGAAAATTCTTTCATAGGTGGAGAGCGATTAATTGCGATTAATCTTACATGTCTACATGAAAATAATCAATTCTTTTTCACGATTAAAAGTTAACTGAAAGGTTCTCGAGATATGCTTTTTCCCCCATAAATGCTTTAGCTATTTAGAGGCAGGAGATTGCTACAATTCTCCCCTTCTCTTTTTACTTCGTTTATTTTCTGTTGGAGTCTGGGAAGCAGAACACAACTATGATAAAAGAAGCATCGTCTTTTTTGTTTCCCCTACTAGACAAGATAAAGCAAAGAGAATGTTAGAGATTACCTCAAAACCACGGTAGAACTTCCCTTCCCCCACAAGTTCAAAATTAACCTTCCTCTTTGATGGTTTATCAAGGAGAGTGCACACTGATATAGAGGATGCCCCTTTAGATTTCAAGTGTTCAATGAGGCACGACAACGTGTTTCCTGTATCCACAATGTCCTCAACCTGGAGAAATGTCAGAAGAGCCATGATTATCAGCTCAGATTCAACATGTTTTAAAAAAAAAATTAGTCAAATAAAATGTCAGTATGCTGACATGCAGGTTCATTTTAGATATGGTCACCAATACAATTTTACAACTTAAACACAGGATTCACGAGTCCAACCGATAGGTAAGGCTAAGCTGAAAGAATATTCATGCTCCAAGCACGTAACAAAACTTATATATACTGCAACCAAATCACACACAACACAAGCTAATGGTTCACTTATAAATATGAAAATTGAGGAAGGGAAGGGGAAGACTGAGACAACCAAATAGCAGCAGTTATGACGGCAATAGATGGGGACACGACAAATTAACCAGCCAAGATACTTGGAGAATGAAAGCTCGACCAAGAGGACCCTAATACACACTTCGGCAGGATCTCCCCTAAGTCCTAAATGGTAGCAAGACATTCTACCGGAAAACATGTAGCTTATGTTAACTAAGATGTACACGTGATCTTTTGTCAGGTCATATATGCAACATCTCAAATGTAAAGGGACTTAAAAATCCAGTCACAAAGAGCAATTTTCTTGCTTCCCCCTAGTTATAAACAATCTTTCTGTATGTGCACCCACATCAGGCGATTTCCATTTTCTACCTTCCCAGCAAAAACGTGTGACTGAAGAAGTGCTTAGGGTGTGTTTGGTTTCAAATGGACACGATAAGAGAAAAACATAAGCGAAGAAAGTCATCTTTCACTCTTCTATGAAAAATGTTAGATTCATACCAAACACACCCATAGTCTTGCAAAGATTTCCATAAAGCGACACAAACAGAATACTTTTATAAATTACAACAGTTTGAATTAAGATGTACAAAAGTTCAGCAGCTAGAACTGAAAAAATAAGTATAACCAGTGAATAAGGATTGCATTTTTAATTATCTCAATTGCACGTATATATATCAAACTGATGAACCCTAATATACCAAAAAGGGGAATTCTTCCAAACACTATAATTAAAAAATTCATACCAAAATAACATGCTTTCCAGTAACATCAATTTTCAAGTCGCAAGAAATCTTGGGTTTGCCATTGGATACAGTACCAGAGCCGTACGATTCAACCCGAACAAAATCAACGGAAATGGGAAGTTTGATTTTGCGAACAAGGTCAGCTAGGAACAGAAAAGCACCAGTGGCAACGCCCACAACGACCGGAGCGGACTTACAAGAAGAAAAGTTGAGGGTAATTTGGGAACCAAGCTCAGAAACTCGTTGAGAAATTTGCTGCTCTGTCCATAAACTTTTTTCTATATGATCCTCCAAATTGGTAGCCATTGATGCCTTAGGGGCAGAATAGAATAAATGAAGGAATCTTTTATCAGAAATAGAATTGCCTGCAACTTTGGGGATAGGGTTTAAGGGCCTTTTAATAAGTTTTTTAATTACTTCATATGTAACACTTTGATTATTAAGGATGTGTTTGTAGTAAGTTTTTAAATTTTCTCGTGTTTGGTTAGCTTAAATATTTTGAAAAATATTTTTTTTATCATTTCATTTGTTTTCATTATCACGAGAAGAGAAAATATTTTCCAAAAATCATTCTCAATCTTTCCCACCCTATTCCATAACCTCACCAACTCAGCCCACACCCCACACCCACCCACCTCTCTACGCCCTCTCTCCAAAAAACTTTTTTTCCGTCGCCACCCACCCTACTACCCCACCCACCCCCACCCCACACGCAAAAAATTGCTTTTCTTTTATTTTGATTTCAAATTTCTGTTTCGCGTTTTTCTATACCACCCACTCCCACCCCCGTCACCCCCTGTCGTTCATCTCCGCACAAAAAAAAATTATGTTTTAAATATTTTTGTAATTTAAATTTTTGTTTTTATTTTTTCTGTCCCCCTCCCACACACACACCCCTGCAAAAAAGAAGAAAAAAAAAATATATATATATAGAGTGTTTTATTTTTTTCATCTTTCGATTTACAGGTTCGAAATTTTACAAGTTCTAAAATTATGAGTTCGGAGGTTTATGTGTTTCGAAATTTATGGGTTTAGAAATTATAAAGTTACGGGTTCGAAATTTTGTGGTTTCGAAAGTTTTGCGGTTCAGAAGTTTATTAAATTTGTGGGTTCGGAAGGTTGTTGGTTCGAAAGTTTATGGCTTCATGTTTATTTTATCAAAATTATTTATGAATACTCTTGAGAAAATATTTTCCTTAATTTGCATACCAAACACCGGAGAATAAAAAAGATTATTACTTATTTTCCAAGAAAATATTTTCTTGAAAAATATTTTTAGCTACTAATACAAATACGTGAATATATTAATACAAATGCGTGAATACAAAATATAACTACTAATATAAATATGTGAATATAAATTTCAACTACAACAACTTTTTGTTCAAAGTTAAAGAAAAATAACATAAAAACCCTTAATTTTGTAGTAGTTATAGAACAACAACATTTTGATGATGACAACTGGAATTGTAACTTTCTTTTTAGAAGTACTCGTGTGTCGGAAAAAGAATTATATAAAGTCACATTATGTAT